>CAXDID010000553.1:0-32424 GCA_963988835.1 Hexamita inflata | reverse complement strand
AAATGAATTTTATTCACTAATATGGAGTCTCATTGCAATCGAAACTCGATATCATTAATTATTACTTTTATATCAAGCTTTCTATGCTTTTATTAAGATAGATTTGCTTTTCCTAAGCTAATTTTCTTACTTTTTCAAACTAATTATTTATTTAAGTTAATTTTCCTTCTTAAAATACAATATTAAGATTATATAGACTTTAACTAAATGTTCCTTTATTCGTCTTGGTATAGTTATTAAAATATTATTTTATTCTTGATGGAAACTGAGCATCAAATAATTCTGTCAAGACTTCATCACATAATTATAACCCTGTAGAACCCAATGTAATATATTGTGAAATATCTCTTTAAAATCTATCAATATAGTCTTAATTCATGACAGGAATAACAACCCCATCAAGCATATTCAATACTATGACTTTTGTATTGTAGGTACAGTTACAAGAAAGTACCAATGTTGCTCCTTTATTAAATAGTACAGTTATCGATAATGCTTCAAAAAGTTGTGTTAATTTTAAATTTTTCTATACTAAACATATGTGGTTTAAATGAATACAGTAGACTTTATCACAAAATTAATAATAATACTTGTTAGAATGTTTATTACTTATACATTTTAATTTATCTTTCTAAAGTAACTTGCAATCGTGAATTTAATACAATTACTTCGAATGATTATGAAGATACAACTTATTATTTATACAAAATAAAGCTCCTGATGGATATTGTACGTTATAAAACCAGTGTTTACTAGCGTGCTAATACTTTGGTATTTAACATATTTAATCTATTTCACCTAAATTATATGAGTATAAAAAGTCATTAAAAACAAAATAAGTTTTACCATGAAATATAACTGTATTAAACAAATACTATTAATATACAGGTGTTGAATTATAATCAATTAAAGGTTTAAAAAAGTTACAAAAACGCACCTTTGTTAAATATCTCATTTTCTTCTCAGGGTTTAAATCAAATTCAATCCTCTTAGTTGTTATTATCTTTTAATTATTGTCAATATAACACAAAGCATTCTTTACAACAGCTATATAGATATTTTCACCAAAATACTATTTGAAACAAAACATTAAGTTATATAATAGCATTTTTTAGGATTTATTTGGTAAGGGAGCCTCATAATTAATTGGTCTTAGACGTGATCGCCTTGCAGTTTATTATTAATGGCATTCAATTATTCTAATTCTAATATAGTGCTATATTGGCAGCATAAGAAACTAAATAACATAATATAATATTATCAGAGGAGATATTAGAAATAATACCATAGCGATGCATACATTACTAATTTTTTGCATCATTTATAGTTGAGAGTGGATATCAAAATAATCCTGTACATATCATATAATATAACATATAATAATGTGATAATATCACGCCACCCCAATGTAATATATTAATTAAATAAATAATAATTTGTTCAGTCAATTACAAAAATTAACGTTTAAATTCACAGTAATAATTTTATTAATCGGTTTCCTCGCTTTACTTGAAGATATTCGCCTGAAAGGAAGACGCCGTTGAAATGGTGAAAGGTAAAGTAGAGGCGTAAAGAATGCTGGTTCTCAAGCTGCTTTGAGATTAAATAAGTAGAGTGATTATATCTTAATTACTAATTAGGAACATTTCATGATGCGAATATTTCATTATGATACCTTTATATCACTTTCTGATTTTATAGAAAATAGAGAATTAACAACTTATCAAATATACTTATTGTGGTAATTATCAAATTGACTCACTGTGCGTTTATATCAACTACAATTTTGCTGATCATAGATTATTGCAATAACGCCAAGTTCTAGATTCTTTTGCTTACACCCGCCAGTTGTTGATTTATCTTTCTATAAATGGTTTCGTATTTGTTAAGATTATTTCGGTTAGATTCTAAGAACAATATTTTGGAATAGTCTAGAGCGATATCTAAACATGAATTCGTGTGTTTCGAATATGCTTTGTAGTACTCGTTAATCTGTTTTAAAGTTCCTTCTCCGAATAGTTCGGTTAGAATTTCATCGTTAAACTGAAGTCCGGATTCTCCGAAGTTGAAAAACAAGTTTGGATCCTTACATTGTCCGCGAATATCGAAGTAGCGTGTTGTAGTATTTATACTTCCGTCTATCATATTAAATGCATATTGTTGCTGTTGTCCGTTCGGTTAGTGATACTTGAATACAATTACAGCCCCTTTGTGAATAATAAAATCGATAAAGTATCTTTCAAATATTTACGTCATCTTTAAATTCTTACCTACTGCATAAATATATTTTTAATTAAAGCAGTACACTTTATCGCAGAACTGATAATAGTATTTGTTGAAGTGTTTGTTGTCGACTAGTTACAGTTTTTATCCGTTCAATTTATACAACCCATTCGAGTGGTTGTGAACATACAGCTCGTCCTATATAGTAAACAAGTCTCCGCCCGGATTCGCTAAGTTCCAACTTTGTTTGAAGCGGTGCTGATAATTCGGGATTTGAGCAATTTTGACAATTTAAGTTTTATCGCAATAGAATAGATGGTCGAAAACGGTGAAGTAGATTTTATTCTAAAACAAAACCGAATTGTTCATCAAGCTATTTTAGAGTCTGAGCTTATTGTACTGAATTACGGGCTTGAACAGCTTAGTGAAGTACAAATCGTAGTAAAATTCGCGTTACTGTCCCGGTTTAATGTTAAATTCAGATTTAGCGACTGACAATAATTTATTATTTGAGTCAAGAAGCATTACAGATTAATTCTGAACAGCAACTTAACAATTCAGGTAATGCACTGGCTTCTAAACTAAAAATAGCTCGGAATACTAGAGTTTAGATCCCAGCTGAGGTACAGCGCTTTCTTCTGTGCGAATCAAAATATTTCTTCGAGATAAAATTTGCAACAAATATTTGGTTACAAATTAAAACGATACAGTGAAAATAATATATAGAACTATAAGCACTATAACTACTGTTATAGGTAGCATAATAACTAACAATGTGTTTTATAATTAATTATTTATTTTCATTTTAGAAATGGATATTTTAAAATGACTCACTTAACTGTAACCGCATATAAAGTTCAATTCAATCATTTCATCTCACAAATCATGACAATTAGAACCTAGTAAGTTTGACACTTGAACCATTGTTGACATCGGAAGTTATCTTTGTAACTATATTTGAGATGGGGCTAACGTGACCGCGACAACGATTAATAAGTTTACCAGTGATGATTTATTTATTATAATGATTTCATTAATCTATTTCCTCGCTTTACTTGAATACATTCACTGCACCTGATAAATGGTGCGCTAGAGTTTACACGTTGTTGTTCAACGCACCACACTAATTTAGTATGCGGTGTTATAAGGATTAAAACCTATCGATGATTCTACTGAATTGTTATTGGCTATCTATATTTGCAACATCTAGAATATTTTTAACCTGATACTATCCCGTTTTCGACTAATAATCCAAGTTGTATTACTGGACTCTAGAAGAGTATTTTGGTCCAAACACTTCAGTTGTTATTTCTTCGCTCAGTTACAACCCAACATTTCCCAGTTCAAAGTCATTTAGTTATTAATTATTTTGAAAGTATCCGGCTAGATTTGGGATCTGCATCACAATTTCATCTAGCATGTTTAGTGCTATGTATTCCATCTCAGGTTAATCGTTTAGGCGGCATGCGATGATTAGTACTCCATTATGGTTAACAAGTATTTTTGGCTCTGTGAATTCAGCAAGCACTTTTAACTTCAAATTCTACTGTACAGCATAAAGATGGTTGAAGTCAACGCAGTATACTTTATCACAAAATTAGTAGTAGCTCTTGAACACGTGATCGTTGTCAACGCATTTAAACGTATTTCCACTCAGTTCGTACAGCTCATTCGAGTGATTATGAACGTACAACTTGTTGTTCATCGTGAACATAGTCCCCGACGGGAATTTCATAATATTCAGGTGCTTCCTCGGCTCACCACTATGCCTTGGAACCTGTTTCTTCTTGCAGCTGAAGTAATTTTGGTATTTCGGAATTATTGCAACTTATTTAACGGTCAAATTTTCGTAACAGAAAACGAAATTGAAAACGGTGAAGTAAAATTTGCCTTTGAAATGAACTACGTTAGTTTAAAATGTATCGTTTAAAGTAACCGAGCGCGTGTGCAGCTCGGGTCTGTACAGATTAACTATTGAGTGCGTGTACGAGAAGAACTTTTCAGTGAGCCCAAGCTCGAAGTTATAAATGAGTTATTATATATTAAGACATACTTTTTACTCATTGAACACGTACAAATGAGAATTCAGAACACCGAGGTAGAGATCAATGTAGTGTACCGGCTTGCAGACGAACATTAACTTTTCAACTGGAATAGCGGCTTAAATGGCGAAGTCTGGATTATTACTGTTGACTCGCATTACGACTGAGGTTGCTTAATCGCGCTTCATAAACAGTTTGGAGTGGATTATAAAATATTATACAATATTGTATGTATCCGAAAATCTAAAAGTAGTTAATCCACTTATATTAAATTTATATTACTTGTTGATAGAATTGTAAATATAACATAACTTCAGAGAAAACAATAAATTCTACACCTTAATGAATACATTTTAATAAGAATAAGTATACAGTAGCTGTAACATATTATAACCACCCATCATCTAACATATTATAACCACCCATCAGCATATCAACACCCATCATCTCTGAAAATTTAATAACCTAGCATGTAATAATGTTATATAAATATTAATAGCACAGTAATAACACAATATAGTATAAAACAATACTATCATTTCTGAATTGATATATATCCCACTCACTTAACTTTCGTTTATACTAGTTCGGTCTTCTGTACAGGAACTGTAAGTTCACGCGAATGATCATTAGTTTTAGACACACCTATGTACGTTAGGCGCACCTCCGCAACCAAGGCAACCAACGACTCGGGTACAAGCATTCATGGGCGTAACGCGGCTGCTTCGTGCAAGTCGATCTATACGGGAATCCACCTGCGTCGTACCATCTGCGTTTCTAAGGAAGCAATGGAGCGGTTACCGCTTTCCAATCCTGAAGGCTCGTTGATGGCATGCCCTTAGCCATACTGATCCTCGATGATGCCAGCTCAGCACTTTGAATCGGGGGATTTTACCTTCCGCAACCGATTTGGCCGAGCCGCATCTCAGGTAGTGGGATGCGGCGAGGAACGAGAAGCGCAACCGAATGAATCCATCATCGATCACACTAAACAAAGCTGGTATTTCAGCAATGCCTCTTCAGCTCTAACGTCGAGACGCCAAGCCTAATCGTTTAAAACAATACTATCATTTCTGAATTGATATAATTTGACGACATCTCAAAAAATTAACACTAAAAATATAGAGTCCTTTATGTACATAGTTACAGAAGTAAAGAACGCATTAAAATGATAATTTCATTTTATTTTCATTTTTTAATGTTCCTGTGATTGAAGTAATCGATTATTGAGTGGATGTTTTTGAGATGTACCAAAAGAGTGAGCCGATATATATATATATATATATATATATATATATAATATATTTAAGCCAACCAATAAGCGTTAGAAAACTGAGAAAGACGTTATAACGCGTTAGAAAAGGAAAATACGTTAGAAAAGTCTCTAACGTCATGTACGTTAGAAATTTAATCATATATATTATATATATATATATATACTTGTTGATGGTTATATAAATAATTTTACCATTGATTTGATAATAATCACATCACATCTCACTGTGCGTTTATATCTACTACTATTTTGTTAATCATGAATTATTGCAATAACGCCAAGTTCTAGATTCTTTAGTTTACACCCGTCAGTTATCTATTTATCTTTTCGCACATCTTTTCGTATCTGTTAAGACTATTTTGGTTAGATTCCTTGAACAATATTTTGGAATAGTCTAGAGCGATATCTAAACATGAATTCGTGTGTTTAGAATATGCTTTGTAGTATTCGTTAATCTGTTTTAAAGTTCCTTCTCCGAACATTTCCGTTAGTATTTCATCGTTAAACTGAAGTCCAGATTCTCCGAAGTTGAACAACAAGTTTGGATCCTTAAATTGTCCGCGAATATCGAAGTAGCGTGTTGTAGTATTTATGCTTCCGTCTATCATATTAAGCGCATATTGTTGTTGTCCGTTCGGTTAGTGATACTTGAATACAATTATAGCACCTTTGTGAATTATAAAATCGATATAGTAGTATCCAAACAATTCATTTTTATAATCTTCAAATATTTGTTTCATCTTTAAATTCTTACCAACTAAATAAATATTTTGCATGTCAAAGCAATACACTTTATCGCAAAACTGATAATAGTATTTGTTGAAGTGTTTGTTATCAACTTATTATAGTTTTTATCCGTTCAATTTGTACAACCCCTTCGAGTGGTTGTGAACATACAGCTTGTCTTGTATAGTAAACAAGTCTCCGCCCGGATTCGCTAAGTTCCAACTTTGTTTGAAGCGGTGCTGATAATTCGGGATTTGAGCCACTTTGACTATTTGTATTTTATCGCAGTAGAATAGATGGTCGAAAACGGTGAAGTAGACTTTATTCTAATATAATACAGAATTGTTCATCAAGCTATTTTAGATTCTGAGCTTCTTGTACTAAATTACTGGTTTGAACAGCTTAGTGAAGTACAAATCGTAGAAAAATTCGCGTTACTGTCCCGGTTTAATGTTAAATTCAGATTTAGCGACTGACAATAATTTATTATTTGAGTCAAGAAGCATTACAGATTAATTCTGAACAGCAACTTAACAATTCAGGTAATGCACTGGCTTCTAAACTAAAAATAGCTCGGAATACTAGAGTTTAGATCCTAGCTGAGGTAGAGCGCTTTCTTCTGTGCGAATCAAAATATTTCTTCGAGATAAAATTTGCAACAAATATTTGGCTACAAATTAAAACGATACAGTGAAAATAATATATAGAACTATAAGCACTATAACTACTGTTATAGGTAGCATAATAACTAACAATGTGTTTTATAATTAATTATTTATTTTCATTTTAGAAATGGATATTTTAAAATGACTCACTTAACTGTAACCGCATATAAAGTTCAATTTAATCATTTCATCTCACAAATCATGACAATTAGAACCTAGTAAGTTTGACACTTGAACAATTGTTGATCATCAGAAGTTATCTTTGTAACTATATTTGAGATGGGGCTAACGTGACCGCGACAACGATTAATAAGTTTACAAGTGATGATATATTTATTATAATAATTTCATTAATCGGTTTCCTCTATTTACTTGAATACATTCACTGCACATGATAAATGGTGCGCTAGAGTTTACACGTTGTTGTTCAACGCATCACACTAATTTAGTATGCGGTGTTATAAGGATTAAAACCTATCGATGATTCTACTGAATTGTTATTAACTATCTATATTTGCAACATCTAGAATATTTTTAACCTGATACTATCCCGTTTTCGACTAATAGTCACAGTTGTATTGCTGAACTCTAGAAGAGTATTTTGGTCCATACACCTCTGCTGTCATTTCTTCGCTCAGTTGTAATCCAGCATTCCCCAATTCTAAATTATCAGTAAGGAACATGTTCTTTTCAAAGTAAGTTGTCATATCCGAAATCTGCGTTACAACTCCATCAAGCATATTCAGCGCGAGATACTCAACCCTGAATTAATAGTTCAAGTGGCAGGTGATAATTAAGATTCCACAGTGGTTCACCAATATTCTTGGCTCTGAAAACTCAGATAATACTTTCAATTTCAGGTTATTTTAAACAACATAAAGGTGGTTGAAGTCAACGCAGTATACTTTATCGCAAAATTAGTAGTAGCTCTTGAACATGTGATCTCTGTTTACACACTTGAACTTATTTCTTCTCAGTTCGTACAGCTATTTAGAGTGATTGTGCACATAAAGTTTATTATTAATCGTGAACATGGTCCCAGACGGGAAATCCATTATATCCAAGTGCTTTCTAGGTTCACCAATGTGTTTCGGGATCTATGACTTCCTGCACCTGAAGAAATATTAGTAGCGCGGAATTTGAGCAACATGAGAAACTGTAAATCCATCATAACAGAATAGGAAATCGAACACTGTAAAGTAGTGCTTGCCCTAGAACGCTATTACGTTCGTCTGGAAAGTGTCGTTTAAAGTAACTTTTCGATTATGAACATTCGGTTTGTATAGATTGCTAAAAAAGATGCTTGAGTAAAACTCATCCTAAAGCCATTGTTCGAAGTTGTAATTTATTCTACATACCTTCAAACACACCAGTTGTTTATTGAAAACATACAGATGAGAGTTTAAAACACCGATGTATAAATCTAGATAGTGCACTGGCTTGAATACAAACATCAGCTTTTCTACCTGAATTAAATATTATTCAGCGAAAACCCTAATATCGTTCTTGATATGCATGGTGACCGAGTACGCTTGGCTGCGTTTTTTCTGCTTTTAGATTCGAGACTTTATAATTTATTGCACTGGGAATATGAATATTAAGTAAAAAATACCACCAATTAATAGAACCGGAGACGCCAGAGTCATAACCAGATAGAATTTGATTTCGTCTGCTTTCATAAACAGTTTGGAATTGGAGTGAAAACAGTATAATTATTACATAGGTATAATGCGAAAAAGAAAGAGTAGCCAACATCGGGATTCGAACCCGAGCCCTCAACATTACTAGTGTTGCGCTCTAACCAACTGAGCTATGCCGGCACGTACGTATTTTTGAGTATCATAAATATAAAAATAATATTTGTCCTATATTACAGGAGAGATATTGCAAAGTTTAATTTGTTTATTTTATGTTAGTAGTGGTAAAGGTAGCTATTTTGTTTTCCTATCACACCATTAGTAAATGATAAGTAAAGATGATTTCATTTTATCCAGTCTTGACATTAAACAGTTCAGTTTGAGTTAGTTATTATTAAATAACGCTATTAAGAATCGTGTTACGTAATCCGCGATCAAAGTCAAAAACTAGAGCACAACAATCAACCAGCTCAACATTAAATTACAGAAACACACTCATTTGCGCCCACGAGTAATAAGCGCAAAGTGGCACAAGCCTTCATATTTGCAATAAGATTTAACTCAATCCTTACCTGAGTTCAGTCCACAACGGAAACTCATTATGTCTCAGTTCCTGAGTAAATCAAAACATCAATCGAACAAAAACAAATCAAACACGAATTCTTGGAACGTTAAATTCGAGATCATATTCACAAAGATAAACCAGGAGCTCGAGAAACTGAAGAAAAACGTGAATATGCGCCAATACGATTATTTGCAGTTGTTGAGCACAATTTCAGATTCTGAACCCACTCCACAGGATTGCATCAACTTTTTAGTTAAATAAAAGGAAAACAATTTTAGTCAGTTAGATTCTCTTTACGACTACATAATCGAATTGGAGCAAATAAGAATAAACGAATTTGATTCGAACAGAATCAAGAAGATAAACGCGTTCAGGAAGAACTTGGTCGTGTTCCAATTCGAAAACAAATCAAATAAACCGGTCAAAGAATTCGTTCAGGACCTCGTGAACGAATCCAATGCTTACATTGAAAAGATTTGCAGTCAGTGCTAATACTATATGGATAAGAAAATGCAAAAATACATAAATTTAATTGAATTTCATATCCAACTTGAAAGTAACGCACAAGAAGCCATTTAAACTAGAGAAACAGTAGATGAAGTTCTTACAATCGTTGAAAACCTGAGAATTTAAAGGAAAACGCTCGAATAAGCAATTAAAATAAAAGAACAGTGAAATATATTATAAAAATGAACATAATAACATCATTAAACATCATTAAAACATCATCTGAGCTAATTGATTATACCTTATATTATTAGTTATATTATTAATATAGTATAATTTATTAATAATATAATGTTCACTCCTTATTTGAAATTAATGCAACCTAATAAAGCAATCAGAAGTAAAAAGACCTGTTAAATTACTTTCATATTTCTTAAAAATTAGAAATAATAAATATAAAGTAGGTTGAGAATCTTTTGAAAATGAATGTCCCATCTGAAGTCGTGGAAGGTGCTTTACATAGATATTTGCTTTCCTTTAGTTAAGAATTCATTAAGCAAACAAAAGACGTTACATTTAATTATAAAAATATATAATGTTTCCATCTCATATCATTCCTCACTAACTTAACCGAACTAAACCTTTTTGCAAACTAAATATCTGAAATTTCCACTATTTCCAAACTCATAAACCTAAAGAAACTCAATTTAAGAAGAAACCGTGTCGAAGATATTTCAGCACTATAATATCTTCCTGATTTAACCCACTTAGATTTATAGTAAAATATATTAACCTCCTACACATTCGTTTTGCCGAATTTAGTAGAATTATCGCTTAGAAGTAACATCCTAAAGGATAAATCTGGGATAGAACATTCTCCAAAATTACAGGATTTAAATTTGTCTGAAACAAAAATCGTAGATCTTCGTACTATTCCTCATTCGCTATATAATTTGAAAGCTTTAGAACTATATCGGAACAATATTACGGAAATATCATATATTTCTAACTTTGTTTCTTTGTAAAGTGTAAATTTACGTAATAATTAATAGCTACAAAATATTGAGCCTCTAAAAGATTGTATTCAGTTAATATAACTAAATATTACTGATTCAAGTGTTGCGGACATATGGTCTCTGTAATTTATGGCAAATCTAAAATCATTAGATATGTGTAATACGTAAGTTATAGATCTGCATCCGTTATAGCACCTATATAAATTAGAGAGTATTTATGCATTTCGTGCGTAGATAATAGATGTTTCTCCTTTATCGAATTTACCTAAATTAAAGTCCCTGTTATTTTCAGGTAATAAAATTATTAATGGAGAAACACTAAAGCACCACACGAATTTTATTAAGTTTGACTTATCAGATCAAAAACTTCCGACGCCAGACGAGCTCAAGTTCTACAACAAAATACTCTCTGTTCACAGTTCTCATGAGTAGATTAGGAAAATCATGATCAGAAAAATCTAAGCTGTGAACAGAGCCTCAAAGTTCCGAGAATCATTAACTCACCAGAAAGAATATTTCAACAAGCAGATCCAGTATATGAACATGAAGATTGAATTATGGGTGGAGTTCATTCAGAACTCTTCCGCAGATTAATGAAGTAATTTTGATAAATATTAATTTATGATTATAAATATACATTTATGCCCAATAAAAACCATCTGAAGTTGAATTATAGTTCTGGCAAGCTGAGAACAGAGTCTCAAAGTTCTTTCTTAAACAATGTGAAATCTCATTTCATAAATAAATATTTATTTGTTAAATTTACCTCATTAATCAGCGTCAGAGTTCTGAATGTACTGCGCCCATACTTCAATCTTCTTGTTTATAGCTTTATTCTACTCGTTTATTTTTAATTTAATGTATTCTCTCTGGTGAGTCATTAACTCTTGGATTTTTGAGGCTCTATTTTCAATTTAGATTTTTCTGATCTACTTGTGAGAGCTGTGAACTGAGAGTATTTTATTGTAGAACTTGAGCTCAACGTCAGATGGAACTTCTTGATCTGAAAAGTCATATTGTGAAAAATTCTAGTGGTGCTTAAGTGTTTCTATATTAGTAATTTTGTTATTCCAAAAATACAATGTTTCTAATTAAGTTAACTTCGATAACGAAGATACATCTATTATGCATGCATCATGAGCATTAATTTTTTCTAGTTTATATAAGTATTGCAACGGATGCAGATCAACAACTTACGTTTAAGCAATTTATAATGTTTATAGATTTTTCAAAAACTGAAGAGGCCATATGTCAGCAACGCTTGTTTTAGAGATAATTAATTATGTCAGCTAAGTGCAGAATTTTAGAGGTCCAATATTTTAAAGCTAATTATTAAAATCTAAGTTTAAACTTTACAAATCTACAAAGTTAGAAAGATATGAAATTTCAATAATATTATTCTGAGATAGTTCTAAATTTTTCAAACCAAATAACTGTTGAGGAATAGTATGTAGATCTGCGGTTTATGTTGAAGATAAATTTTATCTCTCTAATTTAGGCGAATGTTATAACCCAGATATATGTTGCAGATTGTTAAAAGCGAGTTCTAATTCAACTAAATTCGGTAAAACTAATCTGTACGAAGTTATTCTAGTTTGTTATAATTATAGGTGAGTTAAATCAGGAAGAGACAAAAGTGCTGAAATATCATCGATACAATTACAACTTAAATAAAGTACTTTCAGGTTTTTAAGTTTAGAAATGCTGGAAATATCAGAAATTTAATTATTTTAGAGGTCTAGTTAGGTTAGGTTAGCGAGGAATTATACGAGATGGAAATATTCTATATTTCTAGCATAAAATATAAATTCTTAAGTTTGCTATACCAGTTCTTAATTAAAGAAAAGCAAATTTCTTTTTGAAGCTTCTTCCCAGACTTCTGGAGGTACATTCATTTCCAACAGATTCTCCATTTGCGTTATATCAAGTATTTCTAGTTTTTAGGAAGAGCCAAAGTGATTCAGCAGCTCTTCTTCACTTTCGATTACATGATTAAGTTACATGATAACTGATTGGGAGTGGAAATGTTAATACATTATGTATAAATATTTAAAAATGAGTAGAAGGAACAATCGAATTGAACACATAGGATTAACAAATATGATCTAATAACGTGGAGCGGAGCGTGTTGCTAAATCCGAAGACCAGAAATGTATAGATCGTCTGTTATTTGGCATGTTAAACTTTAGTCTGTGTTTGTGGCATAGCAATTGACCTAATCCCAAAAGTTTGATAAATCAGATTTGAGTGTTCTTCTGAGTGTCCCAAGAATGTTTGCGAATAAAAATTAACTTAGCATATAGATGTTATCAACACGGTCATAGCAAAAACAAAGACAGAATAAATATGAAACAAAATATTCAGGATATAAAAGATGTTTCAGTATGAACTTCGAAATGATGCAATTATATCAATATTTAACATTATTAATTTATTTGTGTACTTATGTGCATATCTTATTTCTTTTATTATAATATTTATATTTCTAATAAATCACTTATTTGTTATTGTTGCTTCGTAGTAAAATCTGGATTATGCTATTTCCTTCGCGAGTTCTTTGATGGATTGTTTATCGAGCATGTTAGGAATTTCTTCTTGGAATCGTTTTTCTAGGAGTATTTGGTCTTCAATTTTTTGCATTTCTCCTTCTTCAAGGCTGTCCTGGTCGTGTTCAGCTTTTTCAATTAGGTGGTCAATGTAGAATTCTGAGGACAGAATGTAGTGCTTGCACGTTTCCTTAATTGAGAGCGGGTACTAAAACAGTAATATGATTAGTTCTTTTCTCCTCATGAAAATGTAGTTGTGAAGTTACTTGAGTTGTTCCAAGCTGCCCATTTACAGGTAGAAGTCGTAGTTCATGCGCTCGAATTTGATCGTTTTGTCGTAGAACGGGCCCAGTTACCACTCAAGTTGAAGCTGTTCCTCCCTGAGCTGAATTAGTTTCTGAATGTTCTGAATGGTTTCGTTCGTGTATGCTTTGATATATTGCTTAACATTGCTTGCTTTGTACTTGTCCCTGGTTACTTCAAGAAGGAGTTAATTGTAGTCAACAGTTTGATATTCATATCTGTCCAGGAGCACTTAACTGTACTCGGTTATTTTTGAGAACTGGAAGTCAAGCTGCTTGAATATGTTTTTCATCTCAGCATCGGTGAATATCTTCTGCTTTTACTTCTTGATCACATTTTCCACTATTTTAGCGTATTACAGGTGCTAGGCTGTGTCCTAATCTGAATCTTCAATTAAATTATCCGCAATCTTATTTGTACTCTCTGGAAGTTCGTGTATTGTACTTTCAACTTTCGTTGGTGAGTTGCTCCTGGATTTTTATATTGCGTCCGACACTTTTTTGTAGTAATATATACTATTTTTGCTTATATACTTCTTAGAAATACGCTTAGGCGATTTTGCATTTTCATAGCTGAGTGATTGCGGTAACGAAAACGTTTTCTTTAATGATTATGTCGATTCTACGTATTTTGGCTGCTTATAAAAGATTAACTCGGAAGAGTTGTCCAAATGCAAATCCATAATTTATAGTTCTTGGTATGCCATCAATTTGCAATTGGAGTGAATATAATTTATACACTAATATGTATATCCTTATAACTATAATTGTGTCTAAAAATAGTTGTAATTTAACAAAAAGGTTTCACTATTATATTAAATCGTTTATATGCTTCTCACTCACGTTTGCTCTGTATCATTTACGTGTGCATTTTCGTTCATGTAAGCGGTTTATCAAAAATATTAACTGTTAGTTCTGCTCTGAAATTTTCTGATTCTGAATTAGGCAAAATATTACAATATAAATGCGTAATCTGCTTTTGACTGCAGGTATTATTGCTTGAATCAGTTGTTAACACAATAAAATGCTTTAAATAGTTGATAATAAATAATCATTATATTAATTCAATACCTTGATAAATACATTATTCTACACCAATCCATTACCCCCGTATTGGGAAATAGTCATTCTTAATTGAAGTTTAAAGCTTTTTTACTATTTTTTGATGAATAATAATCACTTTCAACTTCAATTAAAAGACTGGAGTGGAATATTACATTAAAAATTAACGTAAATTTAAATATATTTTCTCATTTGTATTTTCTCATTTTTATTAATTTCACTCATTTATAACTTGTCATTTGTATATCATTTGCAAGTAAATTTTCTTCTAACTAAAACTAATTTTATTCATTTATAAGTTAAGAATAAAATATCACATAACTTGTTCGACCATGAACGTAACGATTTGCGTTTGTAGGCACTCGAGTAGGCTCAGAACTTTCAGCGAGTCCCTCAGTTCTGTTACTTTGTTGTTTACAACGGCGATTTGGTCGTATACTTTAATGCACAGAGTGAAAACGTGTATTGTGGGGTTCCCCAGTACGTCCTGCTCATCTTTGGTTATGCGCAGAGACTAAATCGCCTTTATGATGTACTTTGAGCAGTGGTCTCTAATTTTCTCGGCCCTTAGCTCAGCCTTGGTTGATTTAATGTCCTAGAGGAACTTTGAAGACTGAATTTCAAAGCACTTCTTCAGCATCAGAGTCTCAAAGAGCAGGAACTCATTCCAGAGCTCCAACTGCTCTATCTCCTCCTGCTTCCGAATCTTAGTCACGTACTAAATCAAATCCTGAATTGAATTCGCAAGCTAGTTAAACAAATTCTCAACCTCCAAATCCAATTTAACTGGCGCCTCCACAGACTAATTCAATTTATCTAGCTGGTTCTACGCCTCGGCGTCCATATCAGCCTTACTTATCAAAGATCGCGCCTTGCGCTTAATTTTCTTCTTCTTCTCCTAAACTAAAGGCATGGAATCACCAGAAGGAATAAGCTCTCGGCCACCTTACGCGTGAGAAGGTCGCTCTCCATTTCCAGGCTTATCATGATTTTACTCAGTGTGTTTGTGCTTTTTCTTCTTTACTACACTTTTGTCAACTGTTATAGTATTGTCCGATAATTCTTCTTATTTGTCTAAATCTATATCAACATCGAATACTTCTTTTGGATTCTTGCTATTTTGATACATGTTTAGCTACCGCTACTCAAATTCATCCATTTCTAGATCCATACTTGATGCGGAAATACATAATTAGTGTATATTTTTTGACGTCATACTATATTTATATTTAAATCAATATTAATTTTAGATTAATTCAGATTCACGCTAAATTACGTCAAATTTTCACAAAAAATAGCCTATGCTTTAATCACATCTGTTATTATTTGTTATTATACATTAAATGATTATTAATTTAATGAAAGTCACTTAAACCAAACAGATCTAGCTTGAGTTTACATAATGAGCTAAACGTTCTATTCTAATCTTTTGAGTGTCTATTCAGTACTTATACTTTATTGAATTGAATGTGACATTGTGGTAATTTCTTTTTCTACAGTTTAATCAACCAACTATTCTAAATCTTTCGTGCTCATGAATAATGAATCTTTTTCAAAACAATCTGATTGAATCATTGACACAGAATCTATCATATTTACATTTGAAACACACATATCATCAAAACCACAGTGCAACATTGTAGGTTTTCTAGCAAGTTAGTAGACAGGCTATGGAATGTTCGCTTTTCTATCAAATTACTAGAATCTTTGTGTAATTTGGTCTTATATTTCTTTTATCAGTTACAATGCTGCCGTAATATCTTCTTTACTATGATTATTATTTACAATTGGAGTCTGTATGGGATGTGGGGTTTTGAATGCTTATATTGGAACGTTAGACTTTTGTCCAGAGGTTTTAAAAATTACAACAGGAGATGGACAACATACTTCAGGTGAAGCCAACGTATCTAAGGATAAATCATTGTTGCAATTCATCAAATTCTTGAAGTGATTTTACAAAATTTTATAAAATATTTTGTTTTTAATAGATAAATTTTAACCACTCTATTCAATGTTCTAGATACTACTATATTCAATATAGGACTCTATCGTACCTAAGCCAAAGGCTGTTTAAGATTCATGGTAATTTTTGCACGTTACGCCATTAGAATTCAGTTGTGAAGATTCTAAAGGAGCAAAAACATGCCCAGAATATGTTGCGAAGAACTTTGCCTATTTCTAAAAATTAATGTTTTAACGTGACGCTCCGTATACTAAAGAGGAGTATGCTAGTAAAAATATCAATGAGACTATATCTAGTGTTAAACTTATTTTATAAGATGTAAGCAACAACATTGATATATAAGAAGTTAACGAGTCTTACTAAATTTCGTTTACATCTGAGGTTGTTATAAATGCCGCCTCACCAATGGCATCAGCTCGTGCATTTGCAAGTTTGGCTTAGTATGTAACATTAAGTAACGTAAATGAATCTGACAGAAAAATGTACATAATGGGTAAAACAACAATATAAGATGCTCCACATTATAAGTGGAGATAATACCAGGCAGATGCGTGCGCTCACTTTATGACTCTTGATGACATTAAGCGTATCATTGATGCCAATTCTTTGCAGAAGCTGAACGTATTACTTCTCACATTAACATGTGCTCACTCTTTCCCACTTGCTTTCTAACAAAAGCCATAGAATAGACTTGTATTTGGTTCGTGGACTCCGTATCACTACTATGATAAGGCTGATATGCTTGAGTTACAATAGTATGCTTAAATGCGTGGTGTGGTAATAGTTCCAGAAGTTAGAATGCCATCTCATGCGTTTTCATGGAGACACGCCGATCCAAAGTTGGTAGCTGATTGTCCAGCGCTTGCTGCTCAAAATCCGAATAACGTCCCTCTCAACCCATTGTACGAGCGTACGATGGACTATGTAAAGGGCGCCATTAGCGAGACAATAGAGGGCTTCTTCCCTTCTTCACTTAATATCAGACCGTATATCCACCTCGGTGGTCACGCTGTCAACTTCGAGTGCATGAAGCAGGACCGCGCGATATCCAATGTTATCCTCAACTCACCAGGTTTGACTTACGAAAAGATCTGGCGTGACTTCCACCAAAACATTCTAACCTATGTTGACCAGCTCAAATCCTCTCCAATCGTCATCTTCGATGAGGGCGCTCTCCTGAACGACAACGTCTTCAACAAGAACATCACCTTAGTTCACTTCACCATCTCAACCCAGAAGCAAAAGGCGAACCAGAACCAAATAAAACAAATCCACTCAAGCGGACTCGACCTCGGGCTCATGCACCCGAACGGAGGGCACCACTACTTCTGGCAGGACACCTGGATGGACTTATAAAGACAAGATATTTAACAAGGATCCGAGAACAACCTCACGATTGGTGGCGGGTGCTTCCAAACATCGAACAACTGCTACGCGCAATCGTGTGAATAACACGCGTTCGACAGAGCGCTTGGAGCAGGGGAGAACCTGTGGACTGGAACCGTGTCCGCGTGGGGAGACTCCACCAGAATGCAATAACTCGGGTGCAGAATGGATCACGCAGGCATCGGAACAGGACCACTTGAAATCGGACAGCCGTGCTTGGGACAAGTGAGAGACTGAGGAATAATTAAATTAATAATTAAATTAATTTATAATAATGAAACTTAACAAGTATCTTTTCATACTTTCCGACTTTAACGGTTAACAGTATTATATATTCAATAATAATGTTAGTTCAAGGGCCAAACTAACTTAGGTTGTCTGAGGATTCGGTGAGACAATCCTAGAAGATGAGGTATGATGTTGAGATAAGTTTGTGGTAACGTTATGTGTAACTAAGTTTGGATTTGTGGATTGTCATGATTTATGAGATGAAGATGGAATGATTGAATTGAACCTTAGTACTGATGATAAGGTTACAGCTAAGTGAGTCATTTTATGAGTCATTTTTTATACTTAGGAAAAGACTTTGATTAAATAATTTATGTGTGACATCTATTTATAACTTATCAAACATGTTATTTAATAATTAAAGAAAGATAACAGTATATAGAATATAAAATGACTGAAAATATAGGAATAATAATTGACACAAATTATACAATTCTATATTTTTTGCTATTGTTGTTATAATAAATTAAAATCCAAAAAATAGATGGAAATTATTTAGAAATGTTATATTATAAATTTTGAAAATAAAATGACTCACTTAACTGTAACCTTATCATCAGTAAATTATGAAAAAAATTAATCATATATCATCATATTACTTTTAAACCCAACTGTGGTATTATTAAATATTAATATTTATGATATGTACAAATAGTTATCTTTTCACCTCAAAGATGATCCATCTTCTCTTGTAAAACCAAAATAATATTTACGAACAAATGTTAAACTTAGAAAATGTTGTATTCAGTAAGTTAAATGAGTACAGTGTTTTTAATAGTATTGAATAATAAATTGATGATCCAGCAACAATGTTTTATGACCCAAGATTATTTATGCTTCCCAGCAGTTACAAAAATGTAGTTTTACTTAATAAATTTAAGTTAAGATTACAATCAGGTGTTTCATTTGCGATGTAAATTCTTAATATGATCATTAATCCAATATATGGTTATCCATAAAGTTATGTATAAGCAGCGTAGTACCTTAAAGCTTCAATATTAAACGACAAAACCGATTTGCAGAACTTCTTCAGTGTGCAGCAGCAATTCATCAACCAAAGCCTCACGAAGTTCAGCAAGTTCTTTGACGACTTGCCTGAGAATTTTGACGAAACTGTGTTGTCAAAACAGACATTTCCGTCTGAACTGGGCAGAAACATGTTTCAGTACGTCTACGACGGCAATAAGTCCCAAAACTACAACTTGCCCTTCACCAGCCCCGTTCCTCTGCAGAAGGTGTCCAAAGACGTCGTGATCGTGCTGAACAACTTTCAAGACAGCGAGTCGGTATTCGCGGCCCTCCGCGAAACTGCCACTGTTTTCGACCGAATTTGGTTTTACAAAGTCGAAAGCGAGTCGGCGTACAATAATATAATCCAGTCTATTTTTGGAATCGAGTACATTTCGCTCCAGGCCACGCTGAACAATTACGAAGAGATTTCAAAACACTTTGCAAACGAGAAACAAATTTAGTATGTCTAGTCCAACTAAATAAATTAGATATTGCAGGAAGTGATTAAAATCGCAGATTGCTCGTACTACAGCATCCTAATGGAGTTGTAAACAAATTAATACTCGAAGACTGTAAAGGGCGAAATCGTAATGTATTTATTCGGCCAAGAAAATTTTGTTCAATCCAACGATGGACGCCAAGATAACTTCACCAATGACGAAAACATCCACATTTTCTTTGTGGGGTTCGTTAACCGCGGGTTCTAGCAATAGCAGCTGTTTCACAAGAACATGGAGCTGTACATCGAGTACAAAAGTTAAAGCGACTTCCTTCAAAGTCAGTTGCAGCTGATCGTCAAAAGACTAAACTTGCTGTACGTAAGCTCCAGAGACGAAATCAGCTCTGTGAACGATAGCATCATCGTGGCGAGGTCAATTTACGATTCTGGTAACCAGTACGTTGGGATGCTGCTCATCAACTCGTTCATGTTCGAGACATTTTCCGACATCACCATGAACCACATGGACGAGCTGTCTGCGACCACGCTCAAAATGAGAATTATGGAGCGATAAATCCCGATCATGAACCCATTCTACCAGTTTTCGCAAACAGTCTCAAATAGTTCGCAAACCCTGACGCAGACCATTCCGGTGATACTGAATAAGTACCCGCAAATATCTTTCAATGATGTCGCTTCGGTGAAGTTAGTAACTATTCCGAAAATAATTAACGCCACCGCTGGACTGTTTGTTGAGCGGTTTTACGAGTATTACTAAGTATAATTTGTACAAAAAGCACTTACAATTCATGTAGGGTTGTCTTCCACTGCAATTACAACGAAATCAAGATACGCTAATATGAATGTATCATATTGTACACCTACATAAGTATAATAAATATAAATAATTCCACTCAATTTATTAAATTTGAGGTCATAGACATCAAAGGTTTTTAAGAGAACATGTGTTGATTGTGCTGTGATAGATGGATACAACTGTTTAATTGAAGCAGAGGTAGATTTATACAGAATAGCTAAATAAAAAATCGTATATAAACCCAGCTCAGACTTACATACTTTATGTTATTATGGAATATAAAGCACTTAATTCACTTTAAACACAGATACTAATGATTTTTTAAGATATTTAGAAACCGTTCCAGAATTTGGAAACATTAGCTAGCTGATAATTGATCACAACGAATTTGCTGCAAGTGTATTGAATGCAGATAATCAATAATGGAATAAAATAGTGTTAAAATATTATCCAGTGCTTCCAGCTAATCATAATTAATTTTTATATTAAGATTCGTGTGTAATGGTTATTTAAAACAATAAGTTTGTAAAGTCATCATAATTCACAAGCCTTGTAGGACAATAAACTAGCTCGCCCTTATTATTACATATACTATATTAAAAATATACAGAAATAGCTCATTTTTCAAAATATTTGTAAAACTTAGAATACTTGTTAGATAATCCAGTGGTAAAAGCGGTATACCTGGGTCATAGTTGGATCTCTGGCGAAGAGATAAACATCGCTAACTTATGGGAACAACAAACTTTTGTGTACAGCTAAACCGGAACTAACGAAGACCAAAAAGTGGTCAATAGAGTGTGCACCGAAATCGCAAGGTTGTACGGAACGCAGTACTTCGTGTTCTCCACGAATCCGGACAACAACGAGATAGTGAAACGCGAGCAGCTCAAAAGCAACATAGACGGCACTAACCAGAAGTTCCGGCTGAGCTTCGTCAACGGCCAGACCTTCTTAACGAAACCGCTGATTTCGAGGAACAAGTCAGTTCTGGGAATACCCAGAGTAAGCGGCTACTTGACACTGCAGCTGGACATTGATAACCTGTTTAGCGACTTTGCGAAGAACACGAAGCAGTTCTTGGTGATGGACGCAACCGGATCCGTTTTGTACTCCCAAGATAACTCGGACAAATACGCGTTTGGCGTGAAACAGATACTAATCAAGTTCGGCTACCTGGTCGAGACCATGACGAACACCACGATCCAGAGCGCGCACCGGAGCTGCACCAGAAACCACGACTTCTGGGACACCGCCTTCCAGAGAAGCGCGGACAACGAGTTTATTGTGGTGGTGAGCAGGAACACGTCCAGGTTCAATAACATACTGACTGAAGAGGATTACAACATCTCAGCCGTATACGAACGCTCTGTGGTTTTTGACGCCACTTCGGATTTCTTTTCTGGCGGCTACATAACCGTCCAGGAATTCAGTGTATTGAATTAATTCTTCGTAAGCATCAATAACATGGAAGTAATAACTATAACCAAAGAAATATGGTAAATGTAAAGAGACAAAGAATTACAAACTTTCTAGCAAAATATTCCACAAAATGTTTCAGTTTTGAATTTGATTTATCCGAATCTGACTGGAAGAGAATCGCATATCCCACAAGATATAGTTAGATATCAGTTTTAGTAAGTTAAGCCCTTTATATTTGAATATAATTGGATAATACTCATATTGTGTAGCTTATTTCTATTACTTGGTATAATATCTACAAAATTACAAAGATATACTAAAATGTCTCAGTTTCTTAAGTAATTCAATGATGTTTACTTTTAGCATCACATTAGTGTAACAGACCTATTCCATTAGCAGAATTTATTGGTTGATATTATGCTAAATAACTAAATAGTGTGCAAAATATAGGAATATAAACCGTAACACATTGAACTAACAAATTTAATCAAGAATTTTGAGTCATGTCTGTAACTTTAACGTGTTAACTTTATTTTCACGGAGCATAGTTTTACGGTTCTTGAACAGAATCAAATTTAAGCTCTTATTGAAGATGATGACCAAATTAATTTGTTCAAATAACTCCAATATGAACATCAAGAACTACATTATAGATCGTTTTCATAAGTTTAAAATAATCCGCAACTGTATCAGCAGTTCATTATGAATCTGAAGAACCTGCATTCATGGATACCGAACACGCTCGCAACTTTCCAGTCTGATTTGGAGTTAATAAAACATGTTCAGTTACAATATGTCCATTCAAAAAGATTTATCACTATCAATAATAAAAACGTATCACATTTAGCTACCAGATTATAAACGGCTTTACAGTCAAGAATATAATCCAGAATGCACAGCAAGCCGATCAGTAGGCAAGAATACGTTGATGATATAGAGAACATTCCTTTCTGGTTCCGTGACAGTATAGTCAGAGAGAATCCTAGTCCGTGTTAAATTTAAGATTATGAATTCAGAATATTTGCGGACTTGTCAACTTCTATTGATTAATTATTACTTGGCTCACGGTGTATTGAGTGATTAATATATACGGTTGTAAATTCATATTTTCAATATAAATGAAAATAAATTAAACTTCAATCAAGATTTGTTTTATAGAATACATCGTTCATCGAACTTTTTGAAACAAAGCGTATAATTTCCATCAGTTGGCATTTAAATTATGTATTTCGTCGCTATTATGAGTAAGACTATTTGGGCTTTGAGTATTGTCTTTGCGTTTGGTGTGTATATCTAAAATATTATATATGTTATTTATAAGCGTTTAGAGAAATCTGTAAATTATTACAAAGTTCAAATTATATTTAGACTGTTCGCCGTATTATAGCTTTTATATCATTATGTGCAATTTTGTGCCACTCCAACGAAGTCAAATTAGCTTCCGCCTTTGAAGAAGGCATTTCGGGATACGATGATATATCTTGACAATCGTTTTCTGCCTGATTTGGACTAGTACTAGGTCCGTTCTGATCCCTCTTCAATTTATTTGACCAGGCAGTAGCTTTTGAAGGCCGATGAGTCTCGAATTAACATAAAGATGCTTGTGCGTTCGCAGAACGCGCGTAAGCCGGTTAAAACCGCTTTCAACTAAGCCGTAACCGAATTCAAGTCCGTGCAGCACTCGAACACCCACAAGAAGCCCAAAATTGCTAAGCTCAAGCACACCAAGCAAACCTTAGCAAACACCCTCGAATCCCTCGAAAGTAGCGAGAATGCCTCTCCAACAAATCACACTTAAGCACACACCCCAAAATACCTTAAGCCCAAACCACAGCGACACAAACTAATTTAAAAACACGAACCGCTCGAAATGACGTTCGTTCTCCCCGAGAAATAATTCATAGATTTTAAGAAGGTGAAAAAAGCGCCCAGGAAAGTTCCGGAGAAAATTGAGGAACTCGAAATCGTTCCGGCGGTCAGTCCCGTGAAGAAAAAGTTCGGGCGGAAGGGATATCAGAGCGCTGTTGAATGAAAGTGTTTTTTTTGATGTTATTATTTTGATTATTGGTTATTATTTATTTTTTGTCAAATGAGAAATAATAAAATTAGGATGGTTTTTTATACTACTTTTGAAAATGTATACTTCATGTTGATTTTAAGGCTAAAGAGACTATAAAAGTAGTCTTATGTTATATTTTCTTTTATTAAGGTAAATATGCACATTAATAGGTATAAATATGTTAATATTCCTGATTTAGAAAATTTAGTTAATTTAAATTTGAAGTGGGAGAAATAAAACTATGATAAATGAAGTTCCCCAGGGGTCATTAGAAAATTAAAATAAAATAAAAAGGAAAGAAACACCTCGATGGGAGGCCTGTGTGGAAAATGCAACTGTTGATGAATTGACTGCCAGTGAGGGAATATGTATATAATGAAATTAAAATACAGGAATTGTAACAGAAATCCGATTAGAATGTAGAAAATCGAGATAATGTTATAAATATGAAATGTGTCAGTTAAAATATAATTTCAGTGTTTATAGCACTATCAACCATATCAAAGCATTTAAAATAGTTTACAAATAATAAGTCAAACATGTAATGTCAAATTCTGTGAAGTATGTAAACTTACCAATAGTGAATGAAATATAATAATGATACTTTAATATCCACTTCAACATGAACAGAAAGTAATTACAATTAAAAACTTCTAAGACAATATTTTCTAAATAATGATGAGATGTATGTTAATAATGATTATAATGATTTACGCTAACTACATTAGTGATAATACGAAAATTATTCAAATATATAAATAATATTTTCGATACGTATGTTGAGAGAAATATAAGAATTTAGAGTGAGATAATTAATTATTATTATACACACATTATTTTAAAGTAAATAATATTGAATAAATATTTAATAAAAAATATATTTATTATCATTGTATTTGAAGTGGATATTAATTATAAATCGTCATTTATGATTATATAACTAATCTCATCAAAATTTAAGATATATCGAGATAAATGTGAAATATTCTGAAAGTCAGAAATTAAATATAAAAATTGCAGTTGAAAGTTTCCTTTGGTATATACTTTAAAAATGCGAGTAATTTCACTCCCAGATAATGGATTCAAAAATGTAAGTTGTTTATTTGATTATCTCTGCTGATTGTGTTTTGTTTGTTTTAACACCGGGTCATTTATTGTTAATCATTGTGATTCCGAGATATTTGTGGAGTTTCAAAGAGTTTGCAATATTAGCTGACGATAAAACGAATTGACAGTAATTTATTTACACTAGGCAAAAGTGAATTGTTTACTATTTATATATCACATATTAGTATTATATTATATATAAGGGAGTTACTACAGCTCTGTTATTTAAGTTGTTATAAATTGTTTTAGCATTTGGTGTGGAAGTAACGTAAATATTCAAAAATATATTTACTAAGTTGAGCTACAGAATTAAAAATATACAGTAATATTAGCACTACAGTCACTCTTGAATCCCGCAAAAATCTGACTTTTTTCCGCTCCCATCGAGGTAAAGAAACTGTTATTCTTTAAGTTATATAACAAAATAAAGTATACTACTTTTGAAATTTATACTACAATGTAGTATAAAAACCATCCCTAAATAAAATGATATAAAATGTACTCTACAATATTCTATATTCTATTTATTCTTTTCTACAATATTCTACAATTTAAACAATAATATAGAAAGACGAAGAATTATGTATTATTTTATGTACATAGTTACAGAAGTAAAGAACGCATTAAAATGAAAATAGCATTTTAAAATGTTCCTGTGAATGAAGTAATCGATTATTGAGTTGATGTTTTTGAGATGTACCAAAAGAGTGAGCCGATATATAAAGACGAAGAATAGTATAGAAAGATGCATATAGCTTTTTGTAATATTTTGCTCTCTAAGTGAGTAATTTCTCTTATTTAATGAGAATAACTTAGTGAAGTTTTAGAATGAGTTTTCTTATAGATCTTGGAGAAAAGAGATTATTGTGAGTAATATTTAATGAAGTATATTATGCTCAGTTATGAAGATAGTATTGCAGCTCAGTAGTAAACTCACAAGTAAATAGCGAAAGTATTTTTAGAATTGCAAAACAAATAATAAAATCACAAGCGTAAATGTGGATTTAAATAGCTTAAATCATAATATTTCTTTCGTTTTCACACCAAATGCGACAGGCATTGCCATTACTATAACATCCGCTTGTGTATGTGCCATTTCGTGCAAAAACTTCGCTGGACAGATCAAGCACATCCGGAACCAATCCTTTGCTTTTGCGTGCGCATCCATCACTCTTAAGGGCGCAAAAGGAAAAGCAGGCGAAAGCAGCTGCGAAGGCTGCTAAGCTAGCTCAGGAAAATCTTAGAAAGTCTGTTACTGCTCCGCTTCCTCAAATAAATCCGAAACATTTTAAAATTCAAACACCAGTCTAAGACAAATCCAATTAATTGAACAACTGTTTTAGTAAGTATGCGGTAGAAGATTAATTGAGTTGAGAGGTTTATTTTATGTTATTAATTTTGTTGAAACGAAATAATGTTAAGCTTGTCAGTATTTCCACTTCGCAAATAATTAACAAAATTCTCGAAAACGACTTCAACCATTTAATAGGTAAATTACTATTTTTGTGTTCAATATATATTAAAACATATTATTCGTATTTTAAATCACTTTATTCATTTTTTATAAATGTGTGTGTACCCTCTTATGTCATTTTATTCACTAATATGCGTTTTATAACACTCTGGACACAAATGATATCCTTTGCACGAACACACATATCTGCTATTACATTATTTGCAGCCGACACATTACGCACTTACTTTTGTATATACATGATAGTGTTTATATGCTTCTATTACTGGTCCTTTAATTGGGCTTACTACTGGTTGGTTACAACCTTCAATTTTTCGTGGTGTAGCTTTAATTTCATATTTTGTTAGATTTATTTTCATTTAATCAATTATGCTTTCAACATAATCCGTTATTTTAATTTCTTTATATTCTGGATGCAATAATTTCATCAAAGAAAACCCATTAACTAATATTACTTACATAAAATAAATAAACATCCTTGTGGTCCAACGAGTACATCGTCCTGGAAACTTAATATTTTTTGTAAGTTGGTCTACGTAATCAACTCCTTTATAATTATTATTGTAGTAACGAACTATTTCAGGTTGTTCTCTGGGAATACCACGAGAACTTACAAATTCTTACATTTAACAGGGTTATTTCACAAATTTTGATTTTGTATATATCATGGTTAAAATTTTCTACTTTTTGCATTACCATTAAAGGACGTTTACATCTTTAACTAGAACTTATTTAGTCGTTTTCTTTAGTTTTACTTCTTTAAACACAGGATATTAAACAACTTAATTCAATTACAACTTCTCTAAATTTTATGATAATTCTTTACCAAGTCGACTTGGTCTAAAAGTTCCAACATATTCAAGCCCTATTGATTTAATATACTCAACTACGTCAATTGTACCATAATAATTATCACAGAATAGTGTGCAGTTAGGCTATTTTGGAAAATCAATAAAGTCTTTTAATAACATCAAGAGTTTTTGTTTCACCTTTAGGTACTGTTTACGAAGCTGCGTATAAATCCATTGATAATATAAAATTAGTAAATGTATCCACACAAGCTCTTACTAGTATACCTCTTTTTGCTGGTTTAGCAGGATTATACTATAAAAAGAATATTCTACCTGCAAATTTGATAAGTTATTCATCTATTACAAGGTTTTTACCCAGAAAATAATCTGGATATTTTGTATATATGTCTCGAAACTTGCTTTGTAACTGTAACATAAAATCTTAAACTCTTGATACAGAATTTCGAACTTTGGTTTCTTTTGGTTTATTTTAGCTCAAAACTTCTTCTTCATGATCATTAAATATTTTATTTAGTTCTTCTAGATCATCTTCGTCATATTCATAGTCAGAATTTTCAGATTCTTCTTCATCAGATTCTATACCGTCTAAATTTGTATCGATTTCTTCTTCAGGTTAATCTAATAACAATTTAATATGACCATAACAGACATTCGAATGTATTTCCTCCCATTCTCTGCAAGACATTCCAACTTCATCAGCTATAAACTAATTGCGTATTTTAGTGTTCTTAGACCAATTATATTAGACAGATCCTCGCTCTTTACCTGATATCATCATTGTAAATAGTATCATTAAGTATTTATCGAATTCTGATTTAGTTAATCTAGAATGCCCTCCATATTTCTACATTTTTCTTACTTCAGTCAAAGTTTTAATGTTATTGTAGAATTATGGAGTAAATAATTATGTATGGGTTTCATAGATGCTTTCATTCATTGTTGGCATTATTTTTGTTAGGTGCGAAGTGGAAATACTGACAAGCTTAACATTATTTCGTTTCAACAAAATTAATAACATAAAATAAACCTCTCAACTCAATTAATCTTCTACCGCATACTTACTAAAACAGTTGTTCAATTAATTCTACTTCAACTCTCCGCGTTCAATTATCTCTCCTACTAATAACATTCAATCCCCAAAAGCCTCAAATAAATTCAACAACTCTCAAATCGCAAGTACACAACAATTAATTACCATTAAACAATTTAATTACCATTAAAATAACTCACCCAAATAATCTTTAAATAACTCAACTAACTCTCAACCTGTTCAAAACCTAATGTCCCCCCGAACGAGGAGCCAAAACTACATAAAACTGAAATTCACGGAACTGAACAACGAAAACGACGAGAACGACTCCCAAAATGAAGAGGAAGAAGTTAAAATAGTTGAGAACTTCATCCCTTACCGCTCAATCGAACAGCAAATCGAGTGCGTACAACTGGACGATTTTAAAATGGTCAAACTTGCCAAGGACACTCAGTACTAAGCGTTCAGAGTAAACGATTTAACAAGGGCCCTGCTCGAAAAATACGAGTACAAGAAAGTGGACTACTGCGTTCTATTCAACATGATCAAGAGACCGGTGCTACTGAGCCAGGAACTACACGACGTATCGCGATATCTAGTCACCGAAGCGCTGTAAAACATTGAAAAGCTTAAACAGGACAGAGAACTGCAAATACAACTAGACTGGCAACTGGGGCAACTGTACGACAAAGCTGTCGAATTCGAGTACTTCTGCATCGAATGGTTCCAAAAATTCAACAATATGGACAACCTAAGCCTATTCAGACTCTTCGTACTCAAAAACAGAAGAGACATAGAAATACTGGTCCACCAACTCCCAGAATCACTCAGAGACTACGTCGGAAGACACCTAATCAACTCGCAAAACGCAGTGGAAAAGTTCTGCGAAAGATGCGCGGAGCTGACTCAAGACAACCCGCTGTTCGAGCCCGTGAACAACCAAATCATACTTGAAAATAATCTGCAAGATGCACTTCCAGGCATCGCCAGAAAGGAAGACGCCGTTGAAATGGTGAAAGGAGTAGAAGCGTAAAGAATGCTGGTTCTCAAGATGCTTTGAGATTAAGTAAGTAGAGTGATTATACCTTAATTACTAATTAGGAACATTTCATTATGAAACGTTTCATTATATCACTTTCTAATATTTTGAAAATTGAGAGAAAATAGATTAATTATCTAATATACTTATTGTGGTAATTATTAAATTGACTCACTGTGCATTAATATCAACTATCATTTTGCTGACCATAGATTATTGTAGTAGCGCCAATTTCTTGATTCTTTTGTTTACACCCGCAAGTTATTTATTTATCTTTCTGTACATGGTTTCGTATCTGTTTTGATTATTTCGATATTGATTATTTTGGTTAGATTCTTAGAACAATATTATTGAATAGTCCAACGCGATATCTAAACATATATTCGTGTGTTTAGAATATGCTTTGTAGTACTCGTTAATCTGTCTTGAAGTTCCTTTTCCGAACAGTTCGGTTAGTATTTCATCGTTAAACTGAAGTCCGGATTCTCCGAAGTTGAACTACAAATTTGGATCCTCGTCTAGTCCGTGAATGTCAAAGTAGTTTCGTGTTGTGTTTATTCTCCCATCTATCATGTTAAGTGCGTATATCTGTTGTCCGTTCGGATAGTGGCACTTGAACACAACAACTGCCCCTTTATGAACTATAATTGCGATATAGTATCCATAAAATATTTGTTTCAATTTTAAATGCTATTCAATTGTATAAATATATTTTTAGTTAAAGCAGTACACTTTATCGCAGAACTGATAATAATATTTATTGAAGTGTTACTTATTGATTAACTATAATTTATAATTGTTCAATTTATATAAACTTGTTGTATAATTGTGCACATATAGCTTGTTTTCAAAAGTAAAAATATCCCCGCCCATATTCAATTGAGTCCAACTTTTTTTGAAGCGATACTAATAATTCGGGATTTGAGCCACTTTGATTATTTAAGTTTTATAGCAGTAGAATAGATGGTCGTAAACGGTGAAGTAGATTTTATTCTAAAACAAAACCGAATTGTTCATCAAGCTATTTTAGAGTCTGAGCATCATATTTAGAATTACTGGTTTGAACAACTTAGTGAAGTACAAATCGTAGAAAAATTCGCGTTACTGTCCTGGTTTAATGTTAAATTCAGATTTAGCGACTGACAATAATTTATTATTTGAGTCAAGAAGCATTACAGATTAATTCTAAATAGCAACTTAACAATTCAGGTAATGCACCGGCTTCTATACTAAAAATAACTCGGAAAACTAGAATTTAGACCCTAGCTGAGGTAGAGCGCTTTCTTCCGTGCGAATCAAAATATTTCTTCGAGATTGCATTTGCTGCCTGTACTTTACTACTACTTATACTATATATTCAACTGATTCTATTAGTGATAAATATAGTACACTTATAATTAGTATAGGCATTAAGATAACCAATAATAAATTCAATAATAGTTTAATCAGTTTTCAATTTTGAAACGGAATTCAAAAAATGCAATATTAATATGTAAATATAACTAATTTTTCATATTTCAATCAAAAGCACAAAAAAGTTAAATATAAAACGTCGTGCGAGTGAGAACATGAGCGAGAAGAATACATTATGATGAATATTGTGAGAATAGAGTGAATTGCATATAATATGAAAGAATGCGGTATTATTCTCATTCATACATTTTTCATTACATTTTATTTATTTATTGTAGATTTGTATAGTTATATAGTTATAACAAACCAGAATAACTTCGTACACATTAGTTTTACCGAATTTAGTTGAATTAGAACTCGCTTATAACAATCTGCAAGATATATCTGGGCAATAACATTCGCCTAAATTAGAGAGATAAAATTTATCTGAAACATAAACCGCAGATCTACATACTATTCCTCAACAGTTATTTGGTTTGAAAAATTTAGAACTATCTAAGAATAATGTTATTGAAATATCATATCTTTCTAACTTCGTAGATTTGTAAAGTTTAAACTTAGATTTTAATAATTAGCTTTAAAATATTGGACCTCTAAAATTCTGCACTTAGCTGACAGAATTAATTATCTCTGCAACAAGTGTTGCTGACATATGGCCTCTTCAATTTATGAAAAATCTAAAAACATTAGAAATGGCTTACGTAAGTTATTGATTTGCATCCGTTGTAACACTTAAATGAACTAGAGAATATAACTGCATATGATGCATGCATATTAGATGTTTCTCCTTTGTCGAAGTTAACTTAATTAGATTACTTGAACGTTAGCTTTAACAAAATTACAAATGTAGATACACTTTAGCACCACAAGAATTTTTCAAAATATGACTTCTCAAACTAAAAACTTCCGACGCCAGACGAGCTCAAGTTCTACAACAAAATACTCCAGAAAGAATTTATCAAGTTAAAAATAAACGAGCAGATCCAGGTTATAAACAAGAAGATTGAAATCATATTCAGTCAGAACTCTTACGCTGATTAATGAGGTAAATTTAACAAATATTTATTTATGAAATGAGATTTCACACTGATTAATGAAACAACTTTGATAAATTTTCATTTATGAAATCCAAGACTGTATTTGATAGGGGGAATAAGGCGACACGTTAAAACATTTATATTGTATGCTTCGTTCGAAGCAACCGTAACAAAATGATTTATTAGAAAATTTTAAATATAAGTTTAAAAAATGTGAAGCCTTTATCATTTCGTTAGTCATGCTGAAATATCTCTTACATCCTGAATATTTTGTTACAATTGTGGTTATATTTCCTTCTAATTTGTTTTCGCTATAATCGCGTTGATAACATCCATGTGTTCAATATTGAATTTTCTTGCAAACATCCTTGGAATGCTCAATAAAACACTCAAATCTGATTTGTCAAACGTCTTTGGGTTAGGACCGCCGTTACTCCAGTCAATATGTCTTTGATTACCATTAAACTAGTTTTTAATATCATAAAAAGATTAATTATGAGCTAGTAATACAGTTTACTTATAAAACTCATCTGCAGAATCTAAACCATAAAAATATTTTTATATATCTAGCTTTTCAGTTACTAAAATGTTAACCGCGCTTTGCGTTAAACTACACCATT
>CAXDID010000552.1:0-25053 GCA_963988835.1 Hexamita inflata | reverse complement strand
TATAAATATCAGACGACACAGTTTTTAAACAAGAATATTATATTCATTTTGGTTTATCTACTGTTACATTAATGAACAACATCAAAAAATACAAAATTCTTAACAACTTATTTGAAGTTTAATATCGTTTCCATTATATTTTAAAGTTCATGTGACGAGCGCTTTTTAGCACAAATGATCTTTTGTACAGTGATGAAAACTCAAAGTAACCTTTTGAGTTATAGGTAAGCGTGAAGTTTGAAATTTATTATATACTTATATCACCCTATTGTTCAATAATAGTTGTATCATCTGACCTATGTGTGCATTTCTTAATTAGATTTACATTAAATTTACAATGTCATCAATAAATTAAAGATCTATTTAAGTTTAGCTGGACTGGAACGCAGATATAAAATCACAAACTACATCAAATAATGTAGCATGAAGTTTCAACTTTACCAGTTCTTAGATTATAGATTAATCAAGGAAATCGTTTTCTCATTATGAAATGGAAGTGGAAGATCATAAGTTAAATAACTGTTGTTTTGGAGTAGCATCAATATATTAATTAATGCTCGACCTGACCAGCCCACTTGATTCCATTCTTCAAGAAACAAAAATACATTCATTTTTTGTATTTTGAGAATGAAAGCGACTGTAACTACCTGAATTATAATTCTAACTAAGCGAAGTACCAAGACTTCATATTGAGCTCCCGGTTGAGATTGAAAGAAAAAGTCCTCCATTGTTTTTCGTGATTAAGAAATACCTAAAATCGTTTAGATTGACCCAGTTGAAGATGAACACCGAGGTCCTCTGCAGGTCCAGTGCTTGCGCTACTAGTTATAAATTACATATTGCGTCCGTACACCAATTGTCGGATCCTCTTATTCTTTTCTCCAATCAGGCTTAACTATTTTCGAGATAAAATCTTTCATAAATTAGCTTTGTTGACTAAAACGTAGAAATTACACAGGGACATCTTAAACGAGTGATATAACTAGTTCAGATTGGTACAATATTTTATGAATTCCTCCGTTGGACCCAGAAATGAAGAAAATACAAACGCGTCAGATCTGCCTAAGTCAGTTAAGTGGATTAGTTAGACTTCCCCAAACATCTTCTACTGCGTTTGTTTTTGTCATTGCCATCCTTTAATTACATGTGGCAATTTCTACTTTTACTTTTTGGAATAATGGACACTGAATCCAGATTGTCGGTGATGATCTGATTCGATTTTTAACATAGTTTTAGCACGTTAGCGTTAATGAGTAGTTCATTAACGATCTGTATCTTGAGGTTGCTTGTTGGAATTTGTCATCCGCATTAGAAGTGGAAAAATATTTTAATATAAAATTACTCACATAGTAAATAGAAAAGGTCACTTTGAGGTGACATAACTGTAGAATATATTATATTTTGATAATATATATCGGCTCACTCTTTTGGTACATCTCAAAAAACATCCACTCAATAATCAATTACTTCAATCACAAGAAACATTTAAAAATGATATATTCATTTTAACGCGGTCTTTACTCCTATACATAAAGGACTCTATATTTTCAGTGTTAATTATTTGAGATGTCATCAAATTATATCAATTCAGAAATGATAGTATTGTTTTATACTTTATCGTGTTATTACTGCGTTATTAATATTTATATAACATTAATGTTAGGTTATTAAATTTTCAGAGATGATGGGTGTGGATAAGATAGTTATAAGATATTACATCTACTGTGTATTTATACTTATTAAGGATATATTCATTGAGGAATAGTATTTAATGTATTCTCTGAAAAGGTATGTTATATTTACAACTAAATATTAAGTTGTCATTAAAGGTTAAACGTTTTAATTAGAAATTATTTCTGGTGAAGTTATAGTGTTTATATATGTTTATATATGTTTATATTTCACTATTTATTTCTTTCTATTTCTTTCAAATTATAAAAACAATTTTTTTAATTGATATTTTCTATTATCTATTTCTGAAATTATCTTAATGTATGAGACTAAACTATTTAAAACGTGTTGTTCTCATGTATTTTATTGAGTTGTTCACTTTTTGTGTTTTCTCTTATGCATAAGATAGTTTTGATTTTCAGGTTACTGTTATTGTATAGATGTTTAAGATGTACCTGAGTGAGCCGACATACGTTCAGAATGTCACGAGTCCCTTGGATTGACTCGTTCCAGGGACGGTTTCATTCTGAGAGATTCTGTTGAGGGTGTCCTCAAGTTCAATCTCTATAACGATTTCATCGTTGTTGGTTTGCGCTTTCTTCGCAGATGACTAGGCTGCTTAAGCTGTTCTTTGTACTTCAGTATCGAAGTGATTCAAGTTGTTTTCTTTTGAGTAACTACTGTACTTTTCAAGTTTTTATGATTCCATGTATATGGTCCAAAAGCTTAGAGATTTGAACAATTTATCAGGTTTGCAGTATCGACTCATTTCAATAATTGAACGTGGATCCATTTACAACCATGGTGCTATTATTATTGGTATAACGTTTTTGTTGTCAAAGATTTTGCCATATTTCTCGATTTTTGTTTTGTACATAGCAAGTGGGTTCTTGCTGACTGAGAAATCAAAGGTTTGATTATCTTTGGTGACTATATCTGGTTATAACTTGGATTATTCATCGTCATTAACTTGTCTAGCTGTTCTACATACCATTGGGTTGTGTTTTTTATCAATTATATTGATGATATTGCTTACTTGAGCATTGTGTATTTACTTTGTCAAACCGTTCATACCTTTACAGTACATGTGATGATTTTGCATAACAACTTCAGTTCTACAGCAGGGGCAGAAAATATGTATTCCTTCTTCGTTTTGTTTGAAGAATTTCTCTGGTGTAAAAATGCTTTGGCATGTTAAATCGAATTATTCATTGGTTAAGATTCGACTGCTTAGTAAACTCATGTGTGCAATATTGATGAGTTCCGGTTTGGGTTTTCTTGAATCATTAGAGTATTCTTAAGCTCTATCTGCTTAAATAGTAAGGTTTGCTTCGAATTTTTTGGTGGCATTGTCAATGAATTCTTTGCGTTTGTTATGATATTGTTCAAAGCCTTAATCAACATCATTGGGACAACTCATTACAAGTTATTACGTATCAAATGCTTGTCCAGGCATTAATAGTTGAAGTCCCTATGCATCATGCGGGTTATATAAGAATTCATATATTCTTTGTGTGGTGCATTCGACCCCAAATAATTCTTTGACATATTCTGCTATTTATTAATCTAATATTTCATACTTGGATTTTGAATCGCTTAAGTCAATAAAGGCTCCCCAGTTTGCTTTTGGAACGAGGATATATTAAATGAATTTAAGGATAACATGGTTATTTACCTTATTTTAATGCAACCTCTTTAGATTCTCCATTACTTTTTTGGCTTTCTCTGATATGGATGTATCAATAATTGCCTTTGATAATTGTTTATTTTATTGTTTGATGTAAGAGGACAAAAAGTACTACCTTATAAAATAAATGCTCCTTGCTGATAATTTTAAAAAATTCATGTATTATCTTTATGTATTATCTATTATCTTTTTCTGAAATTATCTTAATGTATGAGACTAAACTATTTAAAACGTGTTGTTCTCATGTTTTTTATTGAGTTAGTTATCCATGGTCCTAACACTTAACTCTTATGAACCCTGATGTGCTTAACTCTTAACTTTCGTTTATACTTGTTTAGTCTTCTGTACAGTGTGAACCGTAAGTTCACACGAATGATCATTAGTTTTAAATACAACAATGTACATTAGGCGCACCTTCGCAGCTAAGGCAACCAACGACTCGGGTACAAGCATCCAGGGGCGTAACGCGGCTGCTTCCTGCAAGCCGATCTATACGGGAATCCACCTGCGTCGTACCATCTGCGTTTCTTAGGAAGCAATTCTAAGGAGCGGTTGCCGCTTTCCAATCCTGAAGGTTCGTTGATGACATGTCCTTAGCCATACGGATCCTTGACGACAGCTCAGCACTTTGAATCGGGGGATTTTACCTTCCGCAACCGATTTGGCCGAACCGCATCTCAGGAAGTTGGATGCGGCGAGGAACGAGAAGCGCAACAGAATGAATCCAGCTCATATATTTCCTTTCATACAATATTGGGATGTTGACATTCAAAAAGAAGAAAATACAATCAATTATACAATACTCCATACAGTTTATATTTATTATATAACAATTAGTTTTGTGTCGATTTGTGAGAAAATATGGAGAAAATACGGAAAACACACTATATTTTAATGTAACGTATAATTATGTTTAGTTTATATAATTACAGGTGAACTCGAGATAAATTTAATTTTCATTCTTTCTTTTGGGACAGTAAAATTTATTTTGTTTTGCTTGTTTATTTGCAGTTATATTTATTTTTCCACTCCAGCAATGATAAACGTGATTGTTTTCGCGTCTGTGTACATGTCTGGCTGCAATGATTTCGGGAAGCTCGGTCAGAACTCGACGAAGACGTTTACGACTGCCTTTAACAAGGACGAGCACTTTTTCGCGGGCAAAATTCGCAAAATCGCGCTTGGAACGTCCCACGGCCTGTACCTGAACTCTCAAAACCAAATTTTCAGCTGGGGAGACAACAGATACAACTAAGCCGGTTCGCCCACCACCGTTCAATATTACCCGCAGCACCTACCGTTTTTCGACGACAAAAATGCGTCCGATATATCAACCGGGTGGGTTCACTCGGTCGTTTTAACAACCAACGGGACCGTTTTCGGCTGGGGAAACAACAAACTGGGCCAAATCAGAACTGACCAGTTTAACAACAACCCGGTGATAATTGATTAAGACGTGTAAATAAAGTAAATTCTAACGGGCGATTTTTACACCATAATTGTTAAACAGGACTCCTTTGACGTCTACGGGCTCATTCACAAGTGCATGGCCACCTTAGATTTCATGAACGAGAATAAAATTACGTACAAATACAATACGGAGTGGATATTCGCTGGACCAAGCTCCGTCATATTCAGAGCAAATAACCAAACGTACGCACTCGGGGACAACGAAAACGCACAATTCTGCACAGACAGCGCAACATGCTTCATTCAGCCGACCAAACTGGACTTCGACTACGAAAAAGTAAGCCTAAGCTCAAACCACAACGTATACATAGACAAAAACAAAGTCTTCAGCTGCGGAAGCAACGCAAGCGGACAACTGGTTAATATAGAAGAAGCAAACGCAATTCAAGTCCAAGCCACGCTAAAAGGAAGCATCGTGCTGCAAAAAAGTGGACTGCTAATATACGGCGAAGATACCATGGGAGAACTGGGCTCGCAATAAAAGAACTACCTGCACTACAAATTACAACTAGGAGCCGTAATAAACCACGTATACTCGAACCAAGACTACACATTTTTGTACGGACAAGAAAAAGCTACCTGGAAAATAGTAGGCATCTCAGTTCTAGTTGGAATTATCGTTGTAGTAATTCTCGTATTCGGATGGATCCTGTACAGCTGCAAAAAATAATAGAAAACGACCAAAAAAGAAGAAATGATTAAATTGGTCGATATACGGGCACAAGCGTGAAATACTCGTAGATTTAGTGAACTATTAAATAATTAGTTTCATTTCTTTTCTAAAATAGATATGTGGTTGCTTACCGCAGCAGATTATTTCAGATTTTTCTATAACATATAGAATATTCAAATTGTATAGTACTTAGGCTCAATTCAATCATTCCATTTTCATCTCATAAAGAAAACATCATCGTAAATTACGTCCGTTAGAACTCTTTAGAACTAATGGAGTTTGTTTTGGAGATCTTTTTGTTGATAACAGCTTGTAGTTGTTTTCATTATTTAAATCTAAAAATGTACATTTTAGAAAAAGCTTTAATTATCATTAAACATTAATAATTATAGTAATTTTGATGTAATCATATAAAAATGATATAATATTTCATCTATATACTACAATGTATCTATCCACTGGGACAAATATTAAAATATAACAATGTATGACGCACTCCTGAAAAGGAGTGGCTAAAACGGGTTTGGTGTGAAAAGTCATGAGAGGGATTGAAAATTTAGTTGAAACCAGTGATTTCTATTAATCAGGTACTCTATAATTGCAATGATATATTTTACACTTCATATTTTTGCGCCCAAATCCGTTTCGGGGCATTTCCACCTCAAAGAAACTATATTGTATAATATAACTCGGAAACAAGCTGTAGATACAGAATTTTAACAGACTAAATAACTAATAGCTATATAAATAAGGAAGCACTACGAAACTAATATCACGCGTTTGAATAAATCTATAGTTGGCTATTATAACAATCAATGACGATTTTGCGCTGATACACCACAGTTAAATAGTGTTTACAGGTACTAATATAGAAATTAACGTAGACCGTTCAGCTATGGATGTAAGTACCTTTAATATTTATCAAAATATGTATATTCTTAATAATAGAATTGATGTGAAACCAATTAATATTTTACTTGTTAATAGATAAATATAACAAAATATCACATTGAAATGAATATTTTAAAAATAGTGTAAATATGTACAATATTGTAAATCATTGTATTTATATGATATATTAATCATTCCACACCACAAACTACAAAACCTTTGAATAGATTTATGTAAATATAAGATAAATAATATTAACTTTATAGTGCTTATATGTTTCAAAATTGTAGCGATATTGATTTATTTTGTATAATTTTCGATTTTAACAAATATTTTCAAGTACTAATTTTCAGCAGTTATATTAGTAATCTTTTCTGATATTATATCCTAAAAATATGTCCATATTCAAAAACTTATATGCAAATTTTGATTAAATGTAATCAACATCATTATTTTAAGGTATGTCACTATTTTATAACTATATTTTATAATTTTTAAATATTATCTTAATAGAGTTTTTCGTCAACAAATATTAGATTAGCATATGATGTTTCAATTTTAGGTTATTTCTTAATCTTAAAATCTGTTTCAAAAAGTTTTACAATAATTATATAAATATCATTAATTAAAGTGGAATTACTTGAAAATATTTAGCTTTATATTAATAAATAATGACATTTAAAATGAAAAATACATGTAAATGCTTCGTTGTAGAAAATAATTGAACGACGATATTCAGCTTTTATATTCATGTTGAACTACATGGGGAATTTAGTAAGTGAGTCCCAAAAGATTAGATTTTTTGTAAAGACAGGAGAAAATTAGGTCAAGAATCCATTTAAGATAGGAATTAATTCCTTCAAATGCGCCATACATATATAACATTATTAACCTAGTTTATTAAATAAATAATTGGAACATTATTCAATTCCACTTTATTATGGTTCTCATCACGTTTGTTAGTTTGTAAACTCTTGGTTTTGACTTGTCATATTATTAAGGCGCTGTCACTTAAGATTCTATGACTTGTTTGTATAATTCCGGATATAGATTTGGAATTATCGAAGCTTAAATCGGTAACACTTTCAACGAAAATGCTATTAACGATTACAATAGAGCCAAAAACGCAGGCTTCAAAAATGTTGATTTCTATATTTTCCCAACGACCAAGTAAGATGCTAGATCTCAGGTAAGAAATACTATTTAAAAACTTCAAAATGCAGGAGTTATGACAGGAAATATGATATGGTTGGATGTTGAAAATACAGATTTATTTTACCCAACATAAGCTCAAAACTAGCAATTTATCGCTGATATGCTTTCTGAAATGTCCAATATGCTTGGAGCCAATAGAGTTGGTGTTTATTCTAACTGGGTGCAATGGTAGGCTATTGTTGGATAAAACTGGACAGGAGCTCAACCACATCAACTTTGGTATCCACACTACGATAATTGGTAAAGTTTTGATGATTTCAAACCATTTGGTGGTTGGACTAATCCATCAATCAAACAGTACCACAACAGTGTCGACGAGTGTTCAACCACAATTGATAGAGATTTCTATTGAGTGATCAAAATCGACAAAGCATATAGTTATCTATAAATTTAATTGTTGTTTGTTAATATTAAACATTAATTTCATTTGGAGTGGAACTGCTAATATGATATTTAGTTTAACTTTAAATAATTTGTGAAATATCCACACCAAATATTAAAAAACGATTATTGAAACAAATTGAACTATGAATTTAATTTAAATAGTTTCAGCTCTGTTTTAATTTATAGTTCATAATCTTTATTTTAATCACTTTTAATCACCGGCGATTTATCTATTAATTTAGTTTTGCAGATCCTAGATTTCATATTAAAACATATCTAGGGCGTGTTATACCTTATCACTTTTGTTGTATGTGTTTTATTGCACCTCAATAGTTTCGCCAGATCTGTTTACTACTAAAGTTCGTATATCATTCGTTGAGTCGCTAGAATCCGAATAGCATATATCAAGTTAGTTAAGTTCCTTCAAAAATAATTACTCACTGTAACTGATATTAGTTTTCTTTTATATATTCTGTTTGGGCTGACTAGAATTACATTTTTAATTTTTAGATTGTTAAAACAGTAACGATGCAGAAACTCTTGGAGTTAGTGCTGGTTTTAAGTATACGCGTTACTTTTAATATGATCTAGATTTTGTTAATTGTTTGATCTCATTCATATCATATTCTTTAATTGGCATGTTACAATAATAATCAGTACCAAAATATATATCTCCTCGTTTTTCAGCTTTGTCTAATTACGCAACAATTTTCTAACGTTTAACATCCTTTTAGTGAATAAATAATGTATTATATTTCACGATTTATTTAGAGGGAGCTGGCGATGTAATAATTGATTACATTTGGTGTGGTAACTAGTTGATGCAATATTAAAAATAGATATTAAAAGCATTTATATTAAAAAGTAATAACATCAATATTTATAAGATCATCTGATATTTAAACAAAATTATGAAAACCAAACAAATATTAGTTACAAAAATATATTGTATACTATCTACTATACTGGTACATCTCAAAAACATCCACTCAATAATCAATTACTTCAATCACAAGAAATATTAATAAATGATATATTCATTTTAATGCGTTCTTTACTCCTGTACATAAAGGACTCTATATTTTCAGTGTTAATTTTTTGAGAAAAGCGACCCCATAAAATCACAAACAGATATTCAATTTATGACACTATTCCCTGGTTTAAGCCTTGACCAAATAAGAAACAACGCAAACTGTTTGCGTTGTAGTGAATATAGTGAATAGAATAAATATGAGTAACTGTTATTATATATCAATATTTAATAATATTTATTTGATTAATCTAGGGTACAGTAGGGTAAGTAGGTAACTTACACAACGGGGTAGGTATGTGAGTAGTTTCCACTGGACCTTTTATCATAAAAAATTAAAATAATAAATATCTAAATTTAATCATTTCATCACTTGATTGCATTTTTCATGTTTTACAGCCTAAGTTGGAATAATCACTTCATAATATGTATTGGTTATTATATATAATTTAGCTTTTTATTTAATGTTTATCCACTCCAATGACGACCGAGATGACCCCCGGAGTGATATGGACTGGTGTGGTGGACTGGTCCGTGCGAATGTTCCACAGCTACGCGGTGCCTGATGGTGTCACTTACAACAGTTATCTTATTAAAGACGAACATTTAACTCTCGTTGACACGGTGAAGAATCATTTTGAGGCCGAGTTCATCCATAAACTGTAATAAATAACCGATATTAAGAAAATTGAGTACCTAATATCATTGCACGCCGAGCCCGATCACGCTGGCTGTGTGGCTTCCATTTACAACTTGAATCCAAACGTAACCATTGTGTGTTCAGTCCCTGCTAAGGAAATTTTAATTCTCTACAATCCAGGCTTAGCTAAGGCAAAGTTTATGACAGTGACAAACGATTCAGTGCTTAAAATAGGGAAGAACGAGCTCAAGTTCAGGATGACGCAGATGCAGCACTGGCCCGAGTCAATGGGCTGTTACATGGGTGACATACTTTTTAGTTCTGACTTCTTTGGGTAGCATTTGGCGTCAACAGAAAGATATGTGGACGATTTTGATATTTTCAGGGTCATAATGCGGATGGAGGACTACGTGGCGAACATTATGAATCCGTTCAGGGCCAATGTGGCTAAAACGGTTGCTTTTTACTAATCATTACCGATTAACTTCATTTTCCCGGCTCACGGGCTCTGCTTCAAGCACGAAAACTGTAAGGTTGCCTTAGAGGTCTATTAAAAGTTCGTCGACCAAACCATAAAAGTGAAGAAGATAGTAATCCTCTTCTCGTCCATGTACGGCTCAACGGCCAAGGTATCTCAGATAATCGCTCAGGGTGTTCTTTCAGCCGGTTACGAACCGGTCCTATTAAATGCAGATACAGTAGAGAAGGCCGAAATTTCTTATCAACTCTTCAAATCAAAGGCCGTTCTGATCGGTTCGGCCACTTTGAACAATTAAATGATGCCGAACATCGACGGGGCGATTAACTACGCCGGAACCCTGAGAATAATCAACGGCCTCAAATTCGGAGTCTACGGAGGAGCGGGGTGGAGCAACACTGGAGTGGAACAAATCGTCGGACGAATGAACGAGTTTGGAGCGGAAAACGTTGGGACGTGCAGTTGGATTCTAGCGGCTGATGAGCAGGTAATGCAACAGGCGTTCGAACTGGGCAGAAAGGTGGCGCTGAGTGTGGAATGAAAGGTGGTTTTTTTGGATAAGATAATGTTAAATGAATTTAATGATTTTAGACAGTACAACTTATTATATCACATTCATATTTATTGTTATTTGAATTACTTATTACTTCATCAAATAATACAAATTTAAAAAATGTACTCGATAAGGCATAAATGCCGTGACTGATATTTGTTGTTAAACATATGACAAATAAAATAAATACGGTTCAACCAGTAAATACTTTTCGTAGTAGAAATTCTCAAGTAAATTTAATTGAGGTGTTAGTAAGCTTTAAAACTAAGTTTATGTTGGAATTGAGTAGGTACCATAATATTAAACTACAACGATATGAATACGCTCTGCTAATATTCGTAGCTAATACTCTAAAGCTACTTTCTCATTTTACCTCATAACATGGAGTGGAGAATTAGAATATAAATATCAATATAATCGCATTTTTGTAAAATTAATTACTTTACATGAAAATATGAATGACTCATCTCTTATTCTTTAGCAAAATCAAACTTTACTGCCATATTGTTAGCATATTGTTATAATATAAACGAAAAATAATTTTCAATATCAAAAATAATAATTTTAATTAAAATACAAAGAATCATAGAATAAAGAATCTGTTGAAACGCCGTTCACTCAGTCGTTTGCGGATTCGCAAACTTTAGAATGATTTAATTGTTTCTTAGTTTCTTTTTTGACACTTTCTTTTGCTATAAATATGTAACTAAAGAATAACGCTAAACAATAGTGAATTAATCAAGTGCTGATATAATAATTTATAACCATTTAATGATAAAGATGAAGTTTTATCACTTAATATTGTCATAGAATTCTTTGTTGGTATCTTCATTCACAATGTTTCCTTTAGCAAGTTGTTTTTACTTAGAATAAAGAGCCACAAAAGGATAACTTACTATTTTATTCTCCATTAAATAAGTTTTAATTTCTTTTGTTATCTATTTTGGACTGAACGAATTGATTATTTTTGATTCTCCATCAACGTAAAAATCTAGTTGAATCTTTTCTAATTTACCATCTGTTAATTATTTTACCATATTGTAAATATGTTACTCGTACAAAGAAGATGTAAAAACTTCTAAGTGATATTACTTACTTGATTTTCCAAGTGATTTCATTGGAGTGTTATTACAATCAATTATTACAATCAATTTAATTATAAATAAGAATATATAATGTTTAACATTTACATTACTACAAATTCTCAACTCTTTTGTTTCGTTTTCTTTTGTACACTCGTCGTTACTTTATATAGATATACATATAGTATTATATACTGTGTATATAATTTAAATATTAGTTAACCTTTATATTTTTCAATATCAACCAGTTTATAACAGCTCATTTACCCCAAACACCTCCAACAAAGTAGCTTCTAAGTTCGGTTTCAAGATCAGCCATTTACTCCTTGATTTCGTTTCTCTTTTTAATAACAAGAGGTCCAACTTCCGTTCTAAGCCCTGTTGTTTCTTGTAATTGCTTCCCTAGGCCTTCTTTAGCTTTGTCAGTCGACACATCTTTGATTTCTTTTTCTTCTTCTTTGAGTTCATAAACGACATTATCATAGTTTTTATCTAAAACTCTCTATTTAATAATAGTTTCCATTAACTAATTTAATTCTTCAGTTACTTCTAATTTTGGCTTGGCCTTCATTTAGAACTCTGGTAGTTCATTGAGAAGTTCTCCTTCAGCACGATCAGTAGCAACTGCTTCACCACTCATTTTCCAACTTTTCTTTTGAATAAGATCTTGTTCATAAGTATTTATCAGTTTTTGCAATTACTATTTCTGCTTTTAATAATCAGTAAGTGGTAACTCTGGTTCGTTATTAACTTGAGAAGAGGATTCTGAATGTTCCATTTATAACTACATCTCAATATTCTTAAGCTCTTCTTCATCAGCCGTGATCAAATTCATATCCTGGTTTTCTTATTCCTCTTCTTCTTCATCTTCGAATTCCTCGAATTCTTCCAACTCTTCGCCACCTTGAAGTAATTCATCTTCGTTAAATTCTTCTTCTTGTTGTTCCTCAAGAGCCTCGTCCTAAATAACTTCCTATGTATATTCAGGAATTTATTGTTCGACTTATTCCACTATATTGAGTAGTTATGCCCAAAGTGTTTCAGAATCATTAATATCGAATAATGTCGTATCTTTAAGTTGTAGTGGACCTTAACTGGCTTGCATAACATATTGCTGTATTTTACTGAACATTTAATGTGGTGAAGCGGATTAATTATGTTATTTATGAGTAAATAAAGATAATATTATCACACACCACAAAATGTCTGGCTCTGCTGACAATCTAGACTAAGAATTTGCTCAGGCGCTGGAAAATTTGATGGGAATACAAGCATAGAAAACACTTATTAAGGCCAGTGAAAAAATATCTGATGAAATATCTGGGTTGATATCTCATATTGACGAGGCTAGCAGCGAGAAGCAGGTAATACTGCTATTTTCAACCTGTTCTGACGAGTAAATGAAAAATGTGTGTTATCTGCTCCACGAGTAGAATCATACGGACAAGATAGACCTTTTATTTGATTCTATGTGTGTTTTGCATCCGGATAAGACTGTGAGTTACTGTAAAATCGCGTATTCTGTGTATATGAAGCTGAAGCTGTACGACAAGGCCGTTCGTTCTCTTGAGAAGCAGCTTCCTTTCGAGCCAATTCCTGAAAAGTAGTAGTAGATTTACCTGGACATTAGTGCGCTGTACTATTTATGCAGCAAGTTCGAGCTTGCATTCGCGAGCATTCAGAATGTCCCTTTGTCCCTGTCAACGATTGATTTCCAGGTTAAGGTCATGCGCGAGATGACGCACTATAGCAAGGCCATTGACCTTGTTTCAACTGCTCTCTCCACAGCCGCACCTGCTGATCAAACAATCTTGGCTATTTACCTAGCTCAAATTCTAATGGACCTATCAGCGTACAGCAAGGCCGAGCTCATCCTCACTCAGTACAACAGCGACAACACCGACTACCACTCAATTCTGCTCTAACTTTTACTGTTCACCTGTAAAACGCACACACAGGCTCAGTCAATTCAAGACGTTGAAAACAGGGGCGTTTACTTCAACAAACTGATCATAAAATCGGATTTCAGTTCCTTTTAGAAGTCAAAACTGTTTTTCGAGCTCGGGAACTACTACTACGAAACTATCCTGCCCAAAAACGCACTCGAATGCTTCATGAGCTCAATTCAAGCCGTTGACAACAACAGCGCAAAGTACAAAATAATTGATCTACTGTAAAATCTGGGCATGCACCAGCTCTCAATGCAATTTCTGCAGAAAACGCAACTTAACTACTACAAAACTTACTACTACCACTCCCTATAATTGATCAACTTCAATAAATACAAAGAAGCACTTTAGGTTCTCGAAAAATGCGTTCAACTCAACGAAAACTTCAGAGAAGCACAAATACTCAAAGCACAATGCTTGATATAACTGCAAAGATTCTAAGAAGCGCTTCAATTACTAATCAAACTTAGCAGCTTCCAAGAAATTCGTATACAACTCATGCTCATACAGCTAAATCAAGTACTCGCTCGCTTCGAAAACTACTCGGCAGATGCACGCTCAGTTGTAACAGCAGTTGACACATATATTCACCGCTACTACAGAAACCAAGAAAAACTGAATCCGTACAACCAACTGCACAAATCACCAATTCCACAAAGAAGCACGTTCATGCACCAGATCAGCTTTAACTAATCAGTAGCTCTGGGTATAATAAATGCAAATTTGAACAACAGAAAACTTCAATTCTTACAATAAAGACTTAGCCAGGACTTCCCCGTATTCACTTTTTAACACCTGAAAGACAAACCAAGCCAATTTATCAGGGTGGGATTACTGCTTCCTCAGACCACAGAAACTCCATTTATTCACATTGTGTACAAGTGGTTCAGTATCTTGAATTAAAACAATGCAACGAAGATTTATGTTTATGCGATGGATAAGTAGGTTAAATCGCCTATGTAGGCCCATATCTAAAATTCTGTGCACAAGTACGTGCCCTTGTTCGATGCTGATTAGTTTTAGTGCGCGAAGCATATCTATGATGATTAAATTTAGATTCTGATAAACTGCAACTTCCCTGGAGTTACGAAGGAGTGCCAAATTTGCGCGCTGCGTCCAGCCCCGATTCAAGTGCAGAGTTTCAACGCGCCCGGAACCTCGGGTGCTTCGTATTACAATTACGTCATGGGCGATTCGTTCACCATTCCAACCAACTACTTCGGCTACTATACCGAGCAGATAATGCAGATGTCCCGCCCGATTTGCTACTCCATCTACAGCGCAGATTTGTTCACGGATAACGAGCTGAACAATTCCTCCTTCTCAACTGACCTGAACACTAAAATAAACCTCTCATCCGTCCTAGATGAGATTGAACTTGTCTCACAGCCCAGTACCACCACTCCACCAACTAAAATAATCCCGAACGGGAAGAGGAACATGAAGAAGTATTTGCAAATTCCAGAAAACGCGTTCGTTTTCGCATGTCTCTCAAAAATTTACAAACTTGAGCCCCTATTGTTGAATTTGCTCTCAAAACTACTGAGAACGAAGGAGAACTCGGTTCTTTTGTTACTCGGTTACCCAGAGGAAGCAAGCGTTAATTTGAGCAACTACTTCTTGGAGAGAGAGCAAAAGGTGTTCTTTTTAAAGAGCTACAACCCAATTGAGCAGGCGAAATTCACACTAGTTGTTGATTTGTACGTTGACTCAGCGAAAATGTGCGGGTAACACTCGGTAACTGGCGCACTACTCGCCAATATCCCAGTTGTGTGCTTCCCAGGCACGCACATGTGCCAACGACAAACGGGAAGCATGCTCAGCTACCTCAACGTATCAGAACTAATCTGCACCTCGTGGGAAGACATGTACCAAAAAGCAAACAAACTCGCAAACGACACGCTGTACTACGAAACCGTTAAGAACAAAATATCAAAAACGAGGACAAAACTCTTCGACCTGAACGGATACCTAAACGAACTGAAAGAAATGCTCCAAATCGTCTGGAACCAATGGCAAATTGGATTACAACCAATTTGCACAGTTAGCATGAACAAAAGAGAAACCCAAAAGATTGACAGACAATGAGAATAATTTTCTTTAATTCATTTCGCAGAGCTTCCAAATAATATTAATGTTAATTACTCTTATTGTTTCTTAATCTTTAAATGGATCAATATTGAAGTGGTTTATAATGTTAAATCAAAATATTTAGAATTTTTTATGGGTTAACTCAGTTATATACAGGTTAACTTTTTGATCTACTTTACAAATTACAGTAATAATTCAAATTTCTAAATTAGTATATATATGTTAACGTTTCTAGTTTATTACGTATACACACATCTATACTTTATTTGAATTAATTAAGTTAAAGCTTTTTATTAAATTTGAAATTAAATAGAAATAAAGATGAATCAGTAAGTTCCAACATTGCTGTTATATCTTACACCAAGTACAGCACCAGAGTACTCTTGACCTTTATCAATTGTTATTTCATAGTCTCCAGGCCCGGGTGAGAGCTTTGGTTTTATGTCTTCATCTTTTACCAATTTAGGTTTAATCACAATTGATCTCACAGTTGTTGGTGATTACGCTCTGTATACTGGCATATATGCATCAGGGCCAGGAGAAACTTTATGATTTATTTCTTTTTATCTACCCTTTAAACTGAAAGCAACAGGATCTTTGGGTACTTCTATTTCATACTTTTGTGGAGAAATATGTATCTCATCAAGATTTTTCACAGTTGTCCTGAAATGCAGACTTGCTCCTTGTTAAGAGTGTAATAGTTATGGACTATATGATCCTGGTCCAGGCAAATTTTCTTCTGTGCTTTATTTTCCTGTACTTTATTTCATGATTGATGTAATTGATGGCATCGACCTTTAATGGGGTCCACGTGTAGGTATGTTATAATCACCAGCTCCTGGGTTAGGATCTCTTTCAATAATTTTGGTACGTGCCCTGATGCTGAATGCAGTAGTGTTCGATTTTAATGTTGGAGAATAAGATCCAGGACCTGGACCTTCTTGATAGTGTTTAATTTTAGTACTGTTTAGTTTAGGTAGTGATTTCATTGGTGTGGAATTACTTTATAACATTACGACATATGTCATATAAATATTATATATCAATAATAATTTTCAGTTTCATTTAAACAATTGATCTCTAATATAATATAATTATTGACTCTTAATATGATATTTCTCTTCACCTAAATCAAATAAGGTGTTATTCATTAAGTAAATAAACTCATCTAAACACCTTTTTGTAATCCTATCTTTGAATATAAATAAATTCTTATAAAACACAAAATTTCAGTCTCTCAACAGGAAAACGAGCGCGTTTGTGAAGAGAAAGGCGATACCGAACATGAGGCTCTACTTGGCTATCAGTTCTCTCTTCTATTTCGCGTTTTTCCGGTCGATTAGTTTGCAAATAGCATTAATTCGTTCGTTTAGAGTTGTGTTCTCTCTAATGTTTTCTTCCGTTTTATTTTTCAAAAGGCTTGTCAGGTACCTCTGAGCCGCTTGGTTCTGCTTTAGTAGTGCGTTGAATTTCAACTACTGGATGGCGATGATCTTGATCACATCGGCCTTGAAGCGCTCGTAGTTGCTGATCTCGATCTGTATGTGCTGCAAAACGCATTGGTCATAGATGAACTGCATGATTTTCTGAATTTCGTTCGTTTGCTGTGTGAAGCGAAGGTACTCGTCTATGCTCAGTTCCGGTAGCTAGACCTGCATAAACAAGCTGTGCAACTCCACCACAAAGTTGGACGCACTCTGCACCAGCGCACTCCATTCGCTATTTATACCCTAAAACTACTCGGAAGACAGCAACTTTATCTGGTGCGATGTACCGAAATCGTTCATCGCCGATTTTGAGAGGATGTCGTGATCACGCTCTATTTCTGGCGCCTACTACGCAAGGGCCTGCAACTGTTTCAGCTTCAACTACAGATTCTGAGTCAGTTTTTAATATTATAACTGAAGACTTGCCACCTTTTCTCGTTGTTTCTCCAAAGTTGCCACAAGTGATGCGAGCTAGATCTGCTTTAACTCGATATCTGGGTCCTCTTCTTCATATTAGTAGTTTTATTCCGGTTCAAATGCAAGTGCTGGTTATTGTAGTATACTAATTGCGCCTTCTTTGAGTTTTTCGTTGAAAAGACAGTCGAATACTGCTTCATATGTGATTAGACCGAACAGCTTAGCCAACTACAACTACTCGAACGACTCCTGGGATAAAAAATTTCTAAAAGCTTCTAACGGTATATCTTCACGGTTAATATTTTGTTGTGAAACAATTTAAGTTAGTAGATTATCGACTTCTTGGGCTAATTTCAACTCAAAGTTGGTGGACATCGGAGTGGTTAAATAGAAATGACAAATAGTGATAGTTAACTAATTTTATGTAGTAATGAAATAAAATTTGGTCGTTCTGGGGATCGAACCCAGGACCTTCTGCTTATCAGACAAACGCTCTACCGGCTGAGCTAAACGACCACAAAAATATATATGTAGTTTGTACATATTAAATAAGATATAAACTAAATGTGATTATTTTCATCAGATTGTGTATTTATAATAATATTGCAAAATATTCTATTTTTCATATATTATAACAATCATACTTAAATATTATATTTACGTTCTATCTCACACCTAAGTCCCAAGTGGCATTATCGGCATTGCTATTTGCGTGAACTATGGAGCTTGTTATTACATCTATATATTATTAAGTTATTGTGGTTGCATTTGAATTTGGTAGTTCTATTTTTTCTGGGATAGTTTGTTTTATTTCTTGGAGCACAAACAACATAAGCATATAAAAGTAATCAAAAAGAAGAGAATTATAACTGCTCCTCCGGTTATAGCAGTTATACGCATCCAGTTATAATTTAATCTTTTGTTTAACTGAATAGTTTAAACTTCAAGTTGAGATCCGTCCAAGTGACTTATTTGTACATTTGCGAGAACTGGAGTCTATATATTCTTTATGGCAAGATCGCAATTGGGATCAAAATTCATTTGATCTTAACAGGTGAAATCAACATGAACTTCTAAGTTGTAATCCACATGAACGATTTTATGAAAAGTGAACTGCAGTATTGTAGCGGAAATATCCAGTTCAGCACTAACTGAGTCGCATTTCGCTTCAAAACTGATTTTTATGGAGCTTTTATGTTGTTAAATATGTAACTCGTCATAGCATCCAAGAACCAAAAGCATGTTCATAATCTGAAGTGAAAAGGTATTAAGTAATTGAAGTGATTGAAGTAAAGTCTTAGTGTTTTCCAGTGAATCCAGTTCTATTTGAAATTATATTTGAATTAATTTCACTCAGATATTTTGAGATTAAAAAATTAAGATTATAACTTCTTCATGCGCTTAAATAAAATTATGATTGAGGTTTAAATCTATTTTTTCTAGGTATAGGTTTTTCGTACACATTTGCGTACTAAATGGTTTGAGTTTGGAGATATTGGGAGATTTCTGATTTTTGTGTGGGTTGACTCATCAAATCTGGGAAATGTTAAACCTTATAGTCATAGGGCTATAGCTTTATATATATAAGCGCATGAAGAAGTTATAATCTTAATTTTTTAATCTCAAAATATCTGAGTGAAATTAATTCAAATATAATTTCAAATAGAACTGGATTCACTGGAAAACACTAAGACTTTACTTCAATCACTTCAATTACTTAATACCTTTTCACTTCAGATTATGAACATGCTTTTGGTTCTTGGATGCTATGACGAGTTACATATTTAACAACATAAAAGCTCCATAAAAATCAGTTTTGAAGCGAAATGCGACTCAGTTAGTGCTGAACTGGATATTTCCGCTACAATACTGCAGTTCACTTTTCATAAAATCGTTCATGTGGATTACAACTTAGAAGTTCATGTTGATTTCACCTGTTAAGATCAAATGAATTTTGATCCCAATTGCGATCTTGCCATAAAGAATATATAGACTCCAGTTCTCGCAAATGTACAAATAAGTCACTTGGACGGATCTCAACTTGAAGTTTAAACTATTCAGTTAAACAAAAGATTAAATTATAACTGGATGCGTATAACTGCTATAACCGGAGGAGCAGTTATAATTCTCTTCTTTTTGATTACTTTTATATGCTTATGTTGTTTGTGCTCCAAGAAATAAAACAAACTATCCCAGAAAAAATAGAACTACCAAATTCAAATGCAACCACAATAACTTAATAATATATAGATGTAATAACAAGCTCCATAGTTCACGCAAATAGCAATGCCGATAATGCCACTTGGGACTTAGGTGTGAGATAGAACGTAAATATAATATTTAAGTATGATTGTTATAATATATGAAAAATAGAATATTTTGCAATATTATTATAAATACACAATCTGATGAAAATAATCACATTTAGTTTATATCTTATTTAATATGTACAAACTACATATATATTTTTGTGGTCGTTTAGCTCAGCCGGTAGAGCGTTTGTCTGATAAGCAGAAGGTCCTGGGTTCGATCCCCAGAACGACCAAATTTTATTTCATTACTACATAAAATTAGTTAACTATCACTATTTGTCATTTCTATTTAACCACTCCGATGTCCACCAACTTTGAGTTGAAATTAGCCCAAGAAGTCGATAATCTACTAACTTAAATTGTTTCACAACAAAATATTAACCGTGAAGATATACCGTTAGAAGCTTTTAGAAATTTTTTATCCCAGGAGTCGTTCGAGTAGTTGTAGTTGGCTAAGCTGTTCGGTCTAATCACATATGAAGCAGTATTCGACTGTCTTTTCAACGAAAAACTCAAAGAAGGCGCAATTAGTATACTACAATAACCAGCACTTGCATTTGAACCGGAATAAAACTACTAATATGAAGAAGAGGACCCAGATATCGAGTTAAAGCAGATCTAGCTCGCATCACTTGTGGCAACTTTGGAGAAACAACGAGAAAAGGTGGCAAGTCTTCAGTTATAATATTAAAAACTGACTCAGAATCTGTAGTTGAAGCTGAAACAGTTGCAGGCCCTTGCGTAGTAGGCGCCAGAAATAGAGCGTGATCACGACATCCTCTCAAAATCGGCGATGAACGATTTCGGTACATCGCACCAGATAAAGTTGCTGTCTTCCGAGTAGTTTTAGGGTATAAATAGCGAATGGAGTGCGCTGGTGCAGAGTGCGTCCAACTTTGTGGTGGAGTTGCACAGCTTGTTTATGCAGGTCTAGCTACCGGAACTGAGCATAGACGAGTACCTTCGCTTCACACAGCAAACGAACGAAATTCAGAAAATCATGCAGTTCATCTATGACCAATGCGTTTTGCAGCACATACAGATCGAGATCAGCAACTACGAGCGCTTCAAGGCCGATGTGATCAAGATCATCGCCATCCAGTAGTTGAAATTCAACGCACTACTAAAGCAGAACCAAGCGGCTCAGAGGTACCTGACAAGCCTTTTGAAAAATAAAACGGAAGAAAACATTAGAGAGAACACAACTCTAAACGAACGAATTAATGCTATTTGCAAACTAATCGACCGGAAAAACGCGAAATAGAAGAGAGAACTGATAGCCAAGTAGAGCCTCATGTTCGGTATCGCCTTTCTCTTCACAAACGCGCTCGTTTTCCTGTTGAGAGACTGAAATTTAATTTTAACTATAATATGTCACAATTTATTGTAATTAAATAAATATATTCACTTATATTAATAATATGTGTTTAAACAACTGTTTAAATATTAAACACTTTTGTTTAAATCTGAACTAAACACATATACAAACTTATTTATTTAGTCAAAATATAAACTATTATTTTCCACTTTAAATGCTTAGCAAACCAGTTAGAACAATACGCCCAAAAATAAACGACAACCCAGGACCAGGCTCATACAGTCCAGAAAAATGCTTTAAGCATTTTGTAAATCATGGCGTGTTCACATTAAAAGGACGTGTAAACTCACCACATAAAGAAGCACTTAATATGCCAGGACCTGGTCACTACTCACCTGCTGAACGAAAAGTCGATACGACACATATAACATCTTAATTCCGCCCAATTTCACATAAACCCGAGTTAATAAAAGCAACCAGCCCAGGACCTGCTGCATACACTATTTCAAGTCCAAAATTTGCTCGGGATTTCACTCTTCATAGCCGGGTAAAATTACCTGAGGAAAAGTCTTAAATGTCCCCACAAAAATATTCTCCATCATACAAATCACTTGAATACTAACCATAGTTTACATTTAAAGGAAGACCAAAAACCAGTTTTGAAAAGGAACGAGCTCCGTCCCCAGATGCTTATTTACCAAAACCATAGCACCATGTTTTAGATTTGACTATGGGTAAGCCAAGTCCTCACAAAAGTCCAATTAAAAACAATGGAGTTCCAGGCCCAGAAAAATATACAATAACAAGATAAAGAGGGTAAGGATAGTATTCTGGAAGTGTAATGGGTGTTCGATGGGAAGGTAATGTAAAGACATTTTGATAAATGTTTTTAGTGAAAATTATTATTTAATAACATTATTTAATACAACCTAAGCAAACACTGCTGTCTTGCAGTAGCGCGCTAACGAAGAAGCCAAGCTGCATTACACCAGCTTGATCTCTGATGCTCTGCATGAAGGCACCATCGCGACGAAGTAAGGTTAGAGAGACCGTCAAGCTACCGGAAGAAGGGCACCGCGAGCCCCGCCTCGAGGGTGTGGGAGCAAGGCAAGAAGGCGAAGCCCAAGGCAACGCTGGATCGGACGGGCTCGGAGTAACCGTCGAGAATTGAAGACTTGGAACATGAGGGAGTGAGAAAATTAAATATAGGCAAAGCTTATCTAAGGCTTGAAGATCACTACGACAAAGTACCACGCGTCTATATTTCTGAATAAGAGTAGCGCGAGGAATTTAAACGTAAGCACGGATTCCAAGAACCTTTAGTTCCCTCCGTTGCCAACCGGCTTCGCGATGTAAGAACAAATGGATCCAATCACCGAAGAATGATGAAATCAAGTCGATCATTCTCCGCATCAAAAAGGGGAAAAGCTCCGGAGACGACGGACTGACGGGTTCACACCTTAAGTACCTTGTCTATTAGCACGAGCACTCCTCAAGATCCTGGAATTCTTCTTTAACCAGCTGTTAAGCAATCCCGCTCATCTGCAAGACTGCAAACAATTATTCCGCTTCCGAGCAATAATTCTTCCAAAGAAGTCGGGCGGTTTAAGACCAGTTAGTTGTGAATCAATGATACTAGCCGTGTTCTCTTCGTGTTTAAAAACGAGGCTGATGCAGCAAGTCGATATTCACGAACACCAATTCTGCTTCAAGAGCGGGAGTTTCAAGAGCGGGGGTATTACTCACTTGGTCCTTCCCAAAGTAAACTACGCTCCGCTAGTCGACTTTGCGCTCAAGACGCCATTAGACAGTTTCGACAACTAATACGGACCCATTGACTAGATGGTGTTCAAGTACGCAAGCGATCTCTTCGCCGTCAAGGACTTGTCTGAGACGGAGTAAGCCGATTTCTTCACAAATGCTGCTTCGAAGGGCGGACTAGAAATGGTCGTGCCCTCATTATACTACGACTTCATGTAAGCCTAGTAAAAAGCGGTTCTTGCTGGAGGCGTCGGCATCTTCAAAGCTTTGCGCGCAGACTACCTCAAAACCCTTCAGGATTACCCTGGAGTACCGGCTATTGGATACGCCATCAACAATTTCACTTATCTGACCGATAATGAACTCTTCGACATAATAAAACACCGATTTTAGGTTTTAAACAAAGAGCTCGATTCGGACAGCAAGTGCTTGTTATGTGGAAATCGAATGACCACCCAACACGAAATCAAGTGCAACCGAATTTTTGGTGTAAAATCTTTGATGCAGGTGCAATTGGCGGTCAATATTAGATACTAGTATGTACGATTAATTAGTTTTTCTAAAGGTTTCACATCATGTAGTCGGCCGTTGATTATGCGCAGAAGCAATTGTTTAAGTCAATAGAGGCATCGATTCTTTGTACATTGTAGAAGAACAACCTGTTTAGTGAGAAAATATATTTATAATTATCCTTCATGAGTTCAATGGAACTTTGCTTTTGTTGTGTGTCATATTTATTGTATTTGCTAATGTTATTTACTGTATTTATATCTGTGTTATTCTTTGTACCTCTGATCAACCTCACCCCGTATAACTATTATTATTGCGGTATTGTTCAATATTAATATGAACCATATGACTATTTTGGAGATTTATGTTAATTCCAAAAATTAACTGAACTTTTGGACAAAAACGATAATTTGGAAAAAGTATTAGATTGAATTGGAATGAAAGAAATAATAATTCATCATTTCACGTAGTCAGAATAGAACTTCTTCCAAAAAAGAGAAGACATCGAAACTTAGAATGTGTCTTTCACCTACATTTAAATTGTGTCGAAAAAATTCTTTTAGTTAAATTTAAACATATCTTAGTAACGCTTAAAAGTCATGAGTTGTTGAAGATAGTCTATTATACGTTTATGACTAAACATTTATGGAGAATCTACACATAATTATTTTCTTTCATAATTTTTCCAGTACAGAACCATCCACTGACTTAATTTTTTAAAGTTGCTTTTTTAACAATCTCCACTAAACAATAAATTTCAGATTATGTTATATCTTTGTATCTATCATTATCAAAGTTGACACGAAATTATACTCCTTTTTAATCTTATTTCTCTGATATGCTGTGAACTGATATGCTTTGCTTTGAATGTATTGAAATACATTCGTGAAATACTGTCATTTTTCATTTTGCTTAACTAGTCATGTTACACTGTATTTTACCTAACAATAAGTGTATTATACTACTATATCTCATCTAACTTCGATTTTTAAATCGTCATTGCAGTTTTTAGCACCATTTCATTGTAAGAAGGATCATTATTATATAAATTAATTATCTCTTTAAAACTTATTGCTTAATCATTCACTGGTTTGATAAGCTCCTATTATTTAGCTAAATGTTGCAGCATACACTCAAAAATATTATTTGAATTCTTTTTCACACACGAGGTATCTTTTGTATATTTTTGTTATTCAAAACTTTGTATTCAAATTCTGTAGTTAGGAGTGGTAATTTTTGAAATTATATAATGTTTTAAAATATAATGATACCTAGCTAAATTAAACAAATATAGTTATGATAATGAATAACATATAATACAATATTAAGAAATATTAATACAATATTAAGATCAAGAAGGATTCATTTCTCGCAGGAACGATTTGTATTTTCACGGTGAGCCCATTATATATTTTAATAATTTGTTAGTCCAAT
>CAXDID010000550.1:0-20613 GCA_963988835.1 Hexamita inflata | reverse complement strand
AAACCAATCCTCATGAACGACCCAAATTCTGAAACTCGTGTTCCACAGGTCCCTGGTTAATAATATAGTGTATAGAACTTATCTGACTAATAAGTATTAAGACCGCCGTCATAGGCTCAACAAATTAACCACACCCAACAAGAATCTGGATAAAATCCCAGAAAACCAACAACCTTCTAATTAACCCAAGTAAACGAAGCAGAACAGCATAAATTCATGCTAAGATGCGTACACCTGACTTACGTCGACCTAAAAGAAATTGAAGATTTTTGCGCAATCTCTAAAGAGCGTGTCCCAATAGATATAGATCAGGCACAAACACTATATCAAAACTATACTGTTGCATATCATCAAATTAACAATGCCAATTTCGTGTTCGTTTCAGCTAACCTTGACTAAGTTAACTGCAGAACCACATTTGGAAACCCAAAGAAAACAGAATATGCCAAAGTCCAAGTTGGATATATAGGAGACATGATATACATAGATCATAACAGATCACTCATAGAGAATATCTAAGATAGCCTATTCAACCTAGTCATAATCTTTGAATTCCTTGATAGAATAGAGATAATCCCTATCACAAGCTGTACATCTATAAACAATAACATTTTCTCCTTTAAAATAGGACAGTATGAAATTCTCTAGAACCTGGAAATCCAATACTTGATATCCGTACATGCTTTAATCCAGAAGTAAAAAGAAATCGCTGGATACGTCCCACCAGATCTAAATTTCTCGCTTACTGCAAGGAAGATATTGACATATTAAACATTCCCAGATATCTTCCAAATCATGATGACTACCACAATGTAGCGAATTGCCTATACGCACGATTTCTTAGATGCTCGGGAAAGCGCATGGAGATGCTCGTGCGATAATACCGACAGAGCACTAAGCGACATGATATAGCATATATTCTCAGCTGATTCAACGTAATGGCACTCTATCAGTGAAGTGGCACCAAAATAAAAATATGGATCATAAATGGAAAATAATTTCCTACTATACAAATGCTCACATTCGAGTTGCAAATAAATTATGCATGACACTAAAGGCATAGAATAACACCTGTAACGTGCTATGAAATCGACAAATACATTGACCAAAGAAGCACACACAGTAAAAGATGTATATACGCCTTAATTCTATGTCCTTCATTGCAACTCCAAAGTTATAGATGATACATGGCTAAAATACCACACGAATACTGCAAATCTTCCACCAACAAGATTTACCCCTATGAATACAAGAGTCCCAGACGTAATAGTTGATGACACGTGTATAAAACAAGATTGCACGATGAAACCAGAAACTTTGAGAATCTTAACTGATACGCAATTCACAGAGAAAATTACATATTCGTTAAATGAAATAGCGAATCAACCAACTACGGAATTCTTTAAAAGGAAACTAAAGTTCATAATGAATTAATGTAATAATGAACTATCATTGAATACATTAAGGCGTATCCTTTAAAGCTTCCGATCATGCCACTTCTTCAAAAATAAGAAGAAGAAAAATAAGCCGAAACATGACAAAAAACCTGGATTAAGCAGTCTAGACCTTGATAGAGCCGTTTAATTGGTATAATACAATAAAAACATCTCAAAAACCTATAACTTCTTAACAAGAAAACTAGACTGCCCCAAACAACTGTGTCGCACCGTAAGGGATAAGCAATCCGCACTTTAAGCCAGAAGAAATCAACAGAGCGATAATGAGCCTCAAATCATCGAAAGAAAGTGGTCCAGACGGAATAAACCACGTCCTCCTAAAAAGAGCTGCAGCTTCAAACCCGAAAATTTTGGACCTACTATCCAATTGTTATGAACATCTACTTACGTACCCGTAAGACATAATACAAGTGCCAGAATTGTTTGAATTCACAACAACTTTCATCCCTAAAGGAGATGATGGTATAAGACCTCTATCACAAGTTAACTCCTTCTTATAAGTGTTCCACAGTCTACTGTTATAACATTTGACTCCAATGATAGATCTGGACCCACATCAATATGCGATGCAGAAATAATCGATGGTAAAGTGCGTTATAAAAGCTAGAAAAATGCACGAAACGAAACATCTTCTTAAACTGGATATATAAGCAGCTTTTTCATCAATAAACTGGGAGTACCTAGAATATGCCCTCAAACTTGCAGCCGTCCCGCTTAACATTATTCAATATATCATGAGTATGCTCGAATTACGCTACTCGAGAGCTACTGGCTAACTTAAATGTGGTTCCGGATAAGGAGACTGCCTATCGAGCCTTTTATTTAGCTTGTATATAAATACAGTAATCCAGAAACTCTCTGAAACATATGATGTTATCGCATACTGCGACGATATATTACTGGGTCTCGATACAGATCAATCAGATGAATTAGCTCTAAATTCGGCAGATGCAGAATTCCGCAATATCGGGCTCACTCTAAAACAGGCTAAATGTTAATCAACAAGGAAGGGGCATAAGATTAACTTTATGGGTGTTGAATTCGAACCATAGCTTGGTACATCAAAGGCAATTATTGATACATCCATATCTGAGAAAGCCAAAAAAGTAATGGAGAATCTAAAGAGGTTGCATTAAAATAAGGTAAATAACCATGTTATCCTTAAATTCATTTAATATATCCTCGTTCCAAAAGCAAACTGGGGAGCCTTTATTGACTTAAGCGATTCAAAATCCAAGTATGAAATATTAGATTAATAAATAGCAGAATATGTCAAAGAATTATTTGGGGTCGAATGCACCACACAAAGAATATATGAATTCTTATATAACCCGCATGATGCATAGGGACTTCAACTATTAATGCCTGGACAAGCATTTGATACGTAATAACTTGTAATGAGTTGTCCCAATGATGTTGATTAAGGCTTTGAACAATATCATAACAAACGCAAAGAATTCATTGACAATGCCACCAAAAAATTCGAAGCAAACCTTACTATTTAAGCAGATAGAGCTTAAGAATACTCTAATACTCTAGTACTCTAATGATTCAAGAAAACCCAAACCGGAACTCATCAATATTGCACACATGAGTTTATTAAGCCGTCGAATCTTAACCAATGAATAATTTGATTTAACATGCCAAAGCATTTTTACACCAGAGAAATTCTTCAAACAAAACGAAGAAGGAATACATATTTTCTGCCCCTGCTGTAGAACTGAAGTTGTTATGCAAAATCATCACATGTACTGTAAAGGTATGAACGGTTTGACAAAGTAAATACACAATGCTCAAGTAAGCAATATCATCAATATAATTGATAAAAAACACAACCCAATGGTATGTAGAACAGCTAGACAAGTTAATGACGATGAATAATCCAAGTTATAACCAGATATAGTCACCAAAGATAATCAAACCTTTGATTTCTCAGTCAGCAAGAACCCACTTGCTATGTACAAAACAAAAATCGAGAAATATGGCAAAATCTTTGACAACAAAAACGTTATACCAATAATAATAACACCATGGTTGTAAATGGATCCACGTTCAATTATTGAAATGAGTCGATACTGCAAACCTGATAAATTGTTCAAATCTCTAAGCTTTTGGACCATATACATGGAATCATAAAAACTTGAAAAGTACAGTAGTTACTCAAAAGAAAACAACTTGAATCACTTCGATACTGAAGTACAAAGAACAGCTTAAGCAGCCTAGTCATCTGCGAAGAAAGCGCAAACCAACAACGATGAAATCGTTATAGAGATTGAACTTGAGGACACCCTCAACAGAATCTCTCAGAATGAAACCGTCCCTGGAACGAGTCAATCCAAGGGACTCGTGACATTCTGAACGTATGTCGGCTCACTCAGGTACATCTTAAACATCTATACAATAACAGTAACCTGAAAATCAAAACTATCATGCATAAGAGAGAACACAAAAAGTGAACAACTCAATAAAATACATGAGAACAACACGTTTTAAATAGTTTAGTCTCATACATTAAGATAATTTCAGAAATAGATAATAGAAAATATCAATTAAAAAATTGTTTTTATAATTTGAAATAAATAGAAAGAAATAAATAGTGAAATATAAACATATATAAACACTATAACTTCACCAGAAATAATTTCTAATTAAAAGTTTAACCTTTAATGACAACTTAATATTTAGTTGTAAATATAACATACCGTTTCAGAGAATACATTAAATACTATTCCTCAATGAATATATCCTTAATAAGTATAAATACACATAATACTTCATTCTGACATATGAATTACATGTAATTCAGTATTTAATTCATTTTATACATTTAAATATTTTGCTAATCGCTCCACTTCATTAATTATTAAGTTATGAGTTAAGTATCCGTAAACTTACAACAATAAATCGTTGAAACACGCATTAACAGTTTGACAAGACAAAATTTGCTTTTGCAAAAGGAAAACGATAATCTAAAATCTTAGGTCAGTACCAGGGATGAGCAGCTCAACTAAATTCATAATGAAATTGAAAAAATACGTGCTGATATAGAAAAGAACCGTATCGACAGCAACACACTAGCTAGCTTGCAGTGTGATAACTATCAACTTACTAGTTAAATAGCAGAATTAAACAAGACAATTCATGAGCTTCAAAACAGAGCAGTTGAAGTACCGAAAATCACCGTTGATTCCACAAACACTAATCTCCAAGAGCTCCTATCCCTGTATCAGAAAGTCGTTCCAAGCCGAGATCTTGTCCAGAATGTGTTCCAATTATTTAATCTTGAACCGCTTTCTCCTCAATAAATTCAAGAAGAGCGCATTAACGTTCAAATTGAGGAATTAAAACTAATGGACCTCTAAAAAGAGCCAGAATACATCAATCAACCCATAAATTAAGTACCCACAATTTAAGTACTGAATTAACAAATAAATTAACCAACCCAACCACAAGTGACTTAGTCAGCACTAAACTAATCCAGTAATAACGTGAATCAGCCACACTAAGCTCAACCTCCACTCAACTAAAGTAACATAACTAATTAAGTTACCCAAATTACAAAATCCCCGAATCCAGAGAAACAGAAGAAGATCCTGAAGGAGCAAAAGGAACAACTTTTCACGGAAACGCTCAGGAAAACGCTGAAAACGGTAACGAAAAACGACGTTTCAGAACTCTCGCCGAAGCAAATCTGCGTTGAAGTGAATAAACTGGACAAGACATTCTGGAAAGAAGTTGGCGAGTTCAACGATGCTTAGGAATACTACAGACAAAAGTACCTGAGAAATTTATACGACGAAAAACTAAGCGAAAACGATAAAACGGTTATTGACAAATACTTCCAAGAAAGACAAGACATGAAAATCTACGCACTCACAAAAGAAATCATGCAAAAACACTTCTAAGGGAGAAACGTGTTCGAAAACGACGTCACGGACAGACTCAACCAAAATAAACAGGCACTGAAGAGAAAATGAAAGAAAATGTATTCAATATATTATATAATTTAAAGTTTAAATCGGTAAACATAACGTAATTCACCACCTCTTATATGTTAGCAAATTATTAAAATACAAAGTATTATTAGCAATATCTTGAAAATAGTACTAAAATTAATAACCTAGAACTGAAAGTTACATAATTCCAACTAATAAACCAAAGAAACACGAATTAATACTTGCAAAATTAAGTTCTTTAGTAAACAGAATTCAACTAGTTACTATTTTCGGAATTAGATAACAAATGTGAATAATTATCCACGTAAATAACATGTAGTTAAAATCTAGAAATATAAAAATCAGAATTATAGCTTTAAAACGTACAAATTTATAATATTGTTTAGAATCAAAAAGAAGAACTAAATTCAATGATATAAACAATCTAATTAAAAGATTAAAGAATACTAGAGTTAGAAAACGAAATGCTATAGTTAAACAATTAATAAATTCAAATTAAATATAATAACTAAAAAAATGAAGAAAAAATATACAACAAAATAATTCCAGATACTTAACAATAATAATAGTAAACTCCATAACTAATTGATCAAAATTATATTCAAAAATCATAAAAATCATTTCTTTCATAAACAGGTTCATAAAAGTCTTTTGCAGTAGCAATAGAGGTACTAATTAACTAAAATATTGAACCTTAATCGTTATTAAATGAAAAATCTAATAGCGAATAGATTAGCACATTAAACGATTTACTAGAAGGTCTTCTCGCTTTTGAAAATTAAAGTCATTAATCACTACTAAGTGAATAAAATGATTCGTAATCTGCCTCAAACTAACAGCCCAGCGAAATGAACCTACCAGCGAAATCTTCAACTTAAATTTAATCCTAACCAGAAAGTACAGCCTCTGTCCACAAGAAAAAGAAAACGATGAAATCTATAAATCAAAGATTCACAGATATGGTGAAGCAAGAGCTAAACATAAATTATTACACTACAGAGGAACAAATATGTAAAGAAATACAAAACTACAAAAACTAAAACGATCTGTGGAATAAATTAGCTCGTGTTGGATTCGATTTTCATTTCAACAATAAAACTGAAATTGTGACTTTCTACAAGGAAAAATATTTATAAGCAGCGTTCAAAGGAAGGCTGAGCGCACGTGATAATGAGCTTATTGCCGCGGAATCATGCAAATATGCCAGCTTGTCAGTTGTTAAAATTAGCAACTAAATATAGTAGGAGCACTTCCAAGACCGCGATATTTTCATCCAAAATATAAGGGACGTCGTTTCGAAACACAGGCAAAAGTTAAAATGAATTTATTTCCCTTCACGAAATATTATGAATATGATATGAATATGATATGAAACAAATTGATGACTTTAATATCTATAATCAATTTCATAATTACGTTTGTATCTGAATCATCAGAATATATAACAGCTTAAATAATTCAACTTAAAAAACTATATTTTTAAGATATAATAACATATTATACACACTATAAGATTATAGTTCTTATGACAATAAAACATAATATTATTTAATATAAAAAACGTTGTAAGTTCATTAAGAATTTATTAAAAAATGTCAAGACTTTATCGAAGCTTAAAACAGTAAAATTTATCATTTAAGTTTAAGCATAACAATTCCCCTAGTCATCTTGGTGGCTTTGTTTGAAACAATGGCAATGATACAAGCTGGTTCTGTAACTCATTATATGCACTTCATAACCAAACTCATTAAAAGGATCCACAGAGAAGAATTTGATAAATTCCCGCCGTAAATTGTGATAAGTCTTTGATATATTTATTACCATAGATATAAATTTATCAACGTTTAATTTCATAAACTTAAATATTTGATATATAATAAATTGTAAATGATGATATTTATCTGTACAAACGACTCACTCTTTAAGCTTTCTGATTCTTTCAGCTCTGTCTTCTGCGTTGAAGACGTAGCTGCCGGCCACGAAGACGTCGATTCCGCACCCGCTGGCGTGGGCGATGGTCTTGTCGCTGATGCCGCCGTCCACTTCGACGAGCAGGTCGGCTCTCAGCTTCTTGAGGGCGAGGCACTTCTCGGAGCACTCGGGCATGTACTTCTGGCCTCCGAAGCCTGGCTCGACGGTCATGATTAAAAGCATGTCGACGGCCTTGAGGAGCTCGAGGCTCAGCTCGGACACCTGGGTTTTCGGCTTGATGGACACACCCGCCTTCATGCCGAGGGCCTTTACCTTCTGGCAGAGCTGCACGCACTTCTCGGAGTTGCTCTCGAGCGCCTCGAAGTGGAAGGTGAACATGTCTGCGCCGGCCTTGTGGAAGGGCTCCAGCCACTGCTCCGGGTTGGTGACCATCAGGTGGCAGTCCAGGTAGGCCTTCGGGACGGCCTTGCGCAGCGACTCCACGACGCATGGGCCGATCGTGAGGTTGGGGACGAAGTGGCCGTCCATCACGTCCACGTGGAGCCAGTCGGCGCCCATGGAGATGATTTGGGAGCACTCGGTGGCCAGGTTGGAGAAGTCGGCCGAGAGGATCGATGGAGCTATCAATTTCATTTGTTGGAGTGTGAAGATTTACTCTTTGGCAATTGTTAGCGGGTGGTGAGTTACTGTCCCAAAATTCCAGGTGTGCATTGATAATATTCTAACTAGTCACTCTGAGTCGATGATCGCCTGCAGCAGTTATTCTTGCTGCGCCCAGATCTGCTTCACCTTTCCGGCCGCGAAGGCCGTGCTGGCCTCTATCGCGGGCATCTTCTTCATCAGCTGATACACCTGGTACATCTGGGCGGTGACGGCTTGCTTCAGCTCTCCGAACTCGTTTCTCAGAGCGGGCGCCTCTCGCAGCGGAGACGACGCCATCTCGCTTACTTGCTCGAAGGACGACACGGCGTGTATGTCGGATGTGGAAGGCACCTTTGCCAGCTGGATTTCCTCCAGCGACTTGTAGGACTGGAGTCTGTTTTGAGAATCCATTTATGTGGAGTGTAATAGCGAAGTCAAGAGGCGACTGGTATATGCACTGTATTTTAGGAGAATGTGAAATTTAATCCGAATTTGAAATAGAATCAATTCCACATAACTAATTCTGATATGTGCTGGAATCAGGTTACTGCGTGCACATTGTTTAGATTCAGATTCACATACTTTTACTAATTTAAACAGGTTGAATCCGAACTACTAACTAAGAAGAACTAAAAAGATGATTGATCATCAAATTGAGCTCTTGATGATAGTAGCATCGCATGCAGCATAGTTTGTGTAAAATTAATTGGAAACATATTAGAAGATTTAGACAAATTGAATTGGAATTAACATCCAAGTGCATGTACTCTTGCTAACAGCACAGTGACGCCTTCCCATAACTATTTGAAAATTGCAGAATATACAAAAAGAATTAATTCTTATTATTTAGACATTGTGCAAGAACGTAAAACTAGTTAGTTTTTTCAAAGTAGATTTAAACAGGATAAACAAATTATTTGCAAACAGCAGCGACTCACTGTAACACATGCGGCTTATCTAAATATAACCCACTTCAGATGAATTGTAAGATCAAGTCGCGGTTCGTGATCGACCCCAAGTACCTGTGCAAGCAGCCCCTTCAGATGAACCAGTTCATAGTGAGCGACGTGGTGGTGTGCGACACTGCCAGATATGATGAAGAAATAGTGGAGGAAAGGTCTAACAGCGACTACAACCCGCTGCAGTACATGATGATTGGCCAGCAGTGAAGACCAAGACGAAATGTGATAGTATAGCTTTATCTTTTATAAGTTAAAACGTCCTAATTAGATAAATAAAATTGGTACGAATTAGTGTACATAATAAATATTTATAATCATGCAACTCCTTATGATAATGTTATAATAAATAAGATTGGCTCAAAATAATTCTCCATCATTCTCATTACTTTTGTTCCTGTACTTAATACTCTTGATCATAAGTTGAATCTTGAGTTGAACAACTAGCTGACCTCTTAAGCACCGTGTTTTGCAGCTCTAAGCCTATTATCTAACAGCTGACGTTAGCTGTCGCGCTGTCTTAAAATAGTTGTGTATAAATAGTTTCCGACGCAATACTCGCTACGATTTCCGCCTGGCAGCCTTCTCGTTCCCCACTCCAAACTCGCGATGTCCATCATCCAGTACAGAAAAGCGCTCAAAGCATACGCCAAGCAGCGTCCCGACATGATAGACCTGGCCGTGGGAGACGTGTTGGAAGTGCTCCAAAACGCAGCCAACGGGTGGAGCAAGGGACGAAACACCAGAACCAACGCCAGCGGCTGGTTTCCGTTCGCCATGACCCAGGAGATCCCCAAGCCCGGAGCAGCAGCCAAAGCGGAAGAGTCCAGTGAATACTACGAAAGCGAATCCGAAGAAGAGGCGAAGCCAACTCCAAAGCAAGCGACCGCGGTCCAAAAACAACCCGTCGCAGCCGTTGCACCTTCACCAAAGGTAGTTTAAAAACCTCAAGGTGCAGTTTCAGATTTAGTTCCAAACGCTGCTGGCATGTGGTAAATCAAATAACTAGTTAAAGAAATTGATAATATTCAAAAATTGTACATAGACATCAATTAATAAATTGATCAATTTAAATAAACTATAACACCAGTAGTTAATTTGAAATTAGCAAAATCAGCTGAAACAGACAAATTAATAGCAGAAAATGACAAACTAAAAGCCAAAATCTTGGAGTTAGATCTTAAGTTAATGTAGTAGCGTGCTAACACAGAAGCAGCCTAATTAAAAACTACAAAGACAGCTAATTAGTTAAAACTTCTTGATTAAGAAAATTAAAATCTATAAAAGTTTGAAGCTGATAAAAAACAACTAGCATAATAATGCAATGAAAAGATTCTTGAAAAAGATAAAACATTTAAATAATTGCAACTCATTTTTGCTAACACAGGCTTATGTGGAGAAGTTGATTGGAGACCAGCCGCTGCCGAAAGCGCTAATAATAGGCAAGAAAACAAAAAGATTATTTCTGATGAGGTGTAAAAGCTGACTTCAAATTATGCTGTTGGTGATTTCGCTGTAAAGAAGAGAAAGAGTGCGAAGAACAGACAAAGTTTATAAGTCAGACTAGAGCAGGTAAGATCTCTATTTGGATGAAATACTATTTATTATATTTATACAATCCAAACAAAAAGTGTTTGCTAAGTGTTCATTGTACATGTTTCGACATATATTTTACAAGATTTTGATGTTAGAAATAATTATACAATGGGGATCTTTACTATATACATTCAAGCTTTACGGTTATTTCTAAAAATTAGTGAGTGGGTTTCAATTTAATTATATATATAATTTTATATGCTTACCGATTTACCACATGTTTATAGTTCTATAGACAAAGAAACTGACATATATCCTAAGTTTAAAACAACTGTTTAAACACTGTTTATACTTAAACAACTTATAAATTACATTAAAGTTAATTTAACAGTAAATCATAAATAAACACCACTCCATAAACATGACATTCACGTAAAGCTTCATTCAGCTGCCACCGATTGTCTATTCGAAAAGAGCATTCATTATTATCAGTATATTACAATGGCTGTAAGACCTTTACCCAGTTACAAAAATTTAAAACAATACATAACCATTAAATGTTCTAATTCAGTATATCAGCCTGAGCTTTGCTTCAAATGATGCAACACCAACTATAATGTACTAATTTGGAATTTAAGTTATTCTGCTTAGTTATATATTATTACTTAGTGTGATAACTTTGTTAGCAATTCATAAAATAGAATTTTCCCCGAAAAACACTCATCGACTTATTATATTATATTTTATAAGCATTTCAATATTTTTAGCACCAATTGCTAACATAACATCAAGAAATTATCAAGAAAATGGTATCATTTAAGAAGCAGTTTATATAATTACAGGAAGTCAAGGAATTAAAGTATATATTTTCATTTAAGTTATCATCTCGGTTGTTGTTACTTTAATTTTATTAATGTTAGTGTAAATGTTACGTTCAGTAGGTCCAGATAATATCTATTATAAATCTGTATAGTTTTGCAATAGTGGAGTGTTATTTAGTGCATATTTTGCTCGTTATATTTTAAACACCGTTCTAAGTAATGTTTATCCAAGTAGTATTGGGATGTATTTACTTATATACATAGGATTTATTGGGTATTCATTTTATATTCCCATCTATACTTGTATAAAAGTTTATCCAATATATTTCGGGTTATTATGTTCAAGTTTTATAATAAGTGCATATTATTTGACATTTGACTCATAAAGTATTACTATTAGTGCAATTCTTGGAATAATTGTATTTTCAATTTCATATTTTATTTAAAGATAAAGATTAGGAAATATCATTGAATAATCATTGCGTTGGTTGATACTTAGGAGAAATAGTATGATGAAAATTGATATGAATGACAAATTCGACATAGATTATATGTAGGTTCATTCTACATGGTATCTTTAGTTATTAAAAATATTAATATTAGTCATTTAAATACTATTGTATCTGCCGTTAATTGTTTTAGATTTGTTGTAAATCATTAAAATGGATAAAATAGTTGAAAGTGCCAGAAGTAATATTTCATATAAATTTTAGAGAAAGTATTTTTAGTCGATTTTTATTTAGAAAATGGTTTTCAAGCCTCATGAGTATATGGATAGTGTGCTGTTGAAGGATTATTTCAAATAGCTTGAGAAGCGATAAGATTATGTTGAAAAACATTCAAATAATCAGATTGTTAAACTTAATTACGTTTCACAATTTGATTACAATATAGTGGCAACATTTATAGCTCTGTAGTATGTTGATTATTATGCTAATAAGCTGTATCAAGGACAAATTCAAACCATAACTGAAAGGGACGTAATAGACATTTAGTATTTAAAACACTTGGAGGTGATTGTTCGGGCAAAATATGTAAACGCCCACTCTGTTCGGGCTTCTTATGTAACAATTTTATCCCAAATATTAAACGACGCAGCTCAGGCTGAACTGTAACTGATTATGTAAACTGAAATGTAAACGTCAGAAAGCTATTAGAAATAATTGATTCAGAATTAAACGGTCGTTCGCTCTCTTTTTGGTGAAGTAATGGACGAAACAATTAAAATTGAAAAGGAAAAACCGAGTTACAATGAAAACAGGCTGCTGTTAAGAGTTTAGTACATCATTAAATGCTCTGAGCAAGAAGAATAGTATTAGCAGTTAAATAATTACTGGACAGAACTGGATCAACTATATATTAGCGTGTGGAATACAAAACCAGACAATATCGTAGATACGGTGCATAACTTTTATAATTCGTACAATAACTTCAATAAAATGATCAACGCATATTAATAATCAAATAAAAGCATGTTATACGACTTGTACAGTTTAGCCGTGGTTAGATACTTTTAAGTAGAGGACTACAACGTTTAATAATTAATGCAATATTAATAATTTAAAAATAGATACGTTGAAGGTTAAGTTGGAACTATTGATGGTAATGATGATTACTGTATAATCGATCACTATTCACCTAATAATCGAATGATGTAATAAACATATAAACATGACGTATAAGTTGTAGTTGTCAAATAAAAAATCAGCGGTTAACGAATTAATTTGTTAAATTAATAAAATAACATTTATTAACAATTTGGGATTGATGAGGAGCAGTTTATAAACGCTAAAATATAGTTAATGAATGATAATTACAGTGGTGGGCCCTCGAAATGCTTTTTTGAATTAGGAAGAAGAATGAAGTTTATTATTTGAATCTTACTTATATCACTGCCCGGCTCAATAATGAGTGTGTTCTTCCTCCTCATCAATACACTCATTAACTCTATTTACTATTGATTTGTAAAGTGCTTCAATCACATCAAGGCCTGGTTGAGCCTTGGATAGCTGTGCTACAATAATTAACGTATATAACTCTGTATATACTTCAATAATAAGTTTCAACTTTACCTAACGTTGTATAATTTAACAATCAAGAAAATTGATTTCTCATTATGAAATGGAAGTGGAAGATCATAAGTAAAATAACTGTTGTTTTAGAGTAGCATCAATATATTATTTAATGCTGGCCCCGACTAACCCACTTGATTCCATTCTTCAAGAAACAAAAATGCATTCATTATTTGAATATTGAGAATGAAAGCGACTGTAACTACCTGAATTATAATTCTAATTAAGTGAAGTACCAATACTTCATCTTGAGCTCCCGGTTGAGATTGAAAGAAAAAGTCCTCCATTGTTTTTCGTGATTAAGAAATACCTAAAATCGTTCAGATTGACCCAGTTGAAGATGAACACCGAGGTCCTCTGCAGGTCCAGTGCTTGCGCTACTAGTTATAAATTACATATTGCGTCCGTATACCAATCATTGGATCCTCTTATTCTTTTCTCCAATCAGGCTTAACTACCATATATTTTCGAGATAAAATCTTTCATAAATTAGTTTTGTTGACTAAAACGTAGAAATTACACAGAGACATCTTAAACAAGTGATATAACTAGTTCAGATTGGTACAATATTTTATGAATTCATCCGTTGGACCCAGAAATGAAGAGAATACAAACGCTTCAGAACTGCCTAAGTTTGTTAAGTGAATTAGTTGACCTTCCCTAAACATCTTCTACCGCGTTTATTTTTGTCATTGCCGTCCTTTTATTGCATGTGGTAATTTCTATTTTTCCTTTTTTGAATATTAAATACCGACTTTGAATAGTCGATTATGGTCTAATACGATCGAAATCATATTTTTGGCCCTCTTGTGTTAATGAGTAGTTCATGAATAATCTCCAACTTGAGATTATTTATTGGAATTTGTCATCCGCATTAGAAGTGGCAAAATATTTTAATATATAATTACTCACATAGTAAACAAGAAAAAGCAATTCCACCTCCCATAACTGTAATACTTGAGATAGATTCCACTACAAAAAGTTAATGTTAAAAAACTAGTTATATTGAGAATAATAAGTTTGATTTTAATGATTATAACAGTATCATTTGCAGTTACTAAATTTGGAAAATAAAAAATAAAGAATATTGAAGAATAACGCAATAATGATTACATTATATAAATGTAACACTTAATATAATACTATTAAATCACTTAAGGATCATCTATACAATAAATATAAAAGAATATATCTCAAACAATTAATTAGTAGATTCAATCAACTTTAGAATCCTTTGATTAGATTTTAGATAAATAGTAACCTCGAATTCTTCCGATTGAAGTAAATAGTTATTAATATACTTCAACGACTTGGGAATTTATTAATAATTAGTTAATTATTGCTATAAAATATTCAGTATCATAACTTCCCAATATTGCATTAAATACCTAAATTAGTATTAAATAACTAGCACAACCGTACATAAACGAATAATTGTAATATCAAGAATACTAAAGCATTTATAATAATTTGTGGTTGTCAATATTACTATTGTTAATTATTAATCCAATAATTATGTATTGTAGTAAATATTACTATATGAGTTTTTTAGTCAGAGATGTTAGCGCCGTTTATTAATTATTATAACAATTACCTGAATAAATAAAAACAAAAATGTATCAGTATGTTTCTTAAATATCTCAAACTAGGAAGAGATTTGCTGCCATACGATAAGGTCATACTTTTGAATATTTAGATATGATAATTTCAAATAAATAAATGGATATGTAAAAACTCAATGATAAACCTAATAAAGAACTGTATAAAATAAAACATCCATATCATTATAAAGATAATAAGCTATTTCCGTTCAATTAAATCATATATAGCATCTTATTTTTATTAATTTGTGTTTTATTATGTATTTGTTTGTAATTAAATACTGAATAATTATTATTATCTAAAAATCAAGCGTTACTTGAGCAAAATTATTTCAGTGTAAAAAGATAACTAATTTCACTTACATATAGCTTAACGCTTACTAAATATTTAAGAAGTTACTTTTCCACAAATGATTTGCAATATTTATAAGGATATAATGAAATGTCAAATATTTCAATAAATTAGTAGTATAAATCAGTAATAAATGCTTATCAAAATTTATAGAACCATGCATAATTGGTGGTAACTTAACATATATCTAATATATTTGGTTATATTTCAGAACTCTAAAGATTAAGAAATATTTCAATTTGTATATTTGGTAATAATTGTACTGATGAATAGTATTTTGGTTATATTGCATCCTTATAAAATTATACAATGCCTACAACATACACATGTTAATAAATATAAATAGTAAACTCTGATAATTTAACAATTATGTCTGCGAAATCTGTTTTATATAATTGTTACACAGAATTTTTAATGAACGATATAATTAACAGGATAAACTACATTATTACTAGATTGGATCATTAAGCTACAATATTTTTTGTTAATTAAAATCTGCAAGAATATTTAATATCTTAAAACATAATAAAATAATGTATAAATTAATATAAAATATAAAATAATCAATATTCATAATTTTATGTGATTGATTAGAATAGTATTTAACCTGAGTATACAAATACTGTTATGAGCGGCGATATACAATATGATCAATTCGATTAAGAATATATAAGCAGTATAAACTTTTAAGTTGCTAATAATAATACAAATATGTTATTTGATAAAATTATATTTGAATAACGTAAATGTATTAGTTTAAATTATTCAATAATATTTGTTTTGGTTATACTAATAACTATAAATTAAATTAAATGGACTAAGTATTAGAGTATTATTTTATTTTTTATTTTATTTGGTTTAATTATTAATGGAAATATGAGTTATAATAATAATTTTCATGATTTACACATTAGATCACTTCATTCAACACAATCTGTTCTTTTAAATTAAATCAAATCAGAGATATTAATTAGGAATGTAATTTCAAAACAATATAATGAATCAAATTTAAACTTATTATTATAAAATTTATACTAATATTACTCAATGTATGCATTAGGATTAGAATAAAATTGCATTTAATTGAGCAAAATATATTCATAAGTTGATGCTGAAATGCATTAATTTGGATATATTATGTCATTTTCATTTACATAAGATTTAAAATATAAGATGTATAATAGTTTTTTAAATGCTTTCAAATAAAATTCGTTTACAGTTTCTCTTGATAATGTATACAAAGATAATATTAATATTTAGTAGCGTGTTTACTTATAAGCCTGCACACATGTTTAACAAATGATTAGGGGCGCATGGTAATCAATAGCAGCTTTTGCTCACAATAATATTATACAAATTTCTGATGAAATGAAAAATAGCAAATACTTCGCGCCAATATAATATATTCTCAGTTATGATTAAGATGTACTTAAAGATTAACTGGATTCTGGAAAATCGCCTACAAATACATAAATGTCTCCTTCTGAATATGGAGGAATTCAAATTATTAATGGACTTATTTATTTTGCTAACAAGACCGCAACGTTTGCACAAACTATTTTAAATTCTTACAATCTTCGTGAAAGCAGTATTAACTTAATATATCACTCCTTCATACAATTGGATTTACATTTCGAGGATTAATACAATAGAACAAAAGTGTATTTCAACAAACACTATAAATCTGATTTAGTGCGCCAAATATACATTACTACACTAATGTTACTTTCAGGATTATTTATATATTACCAATTTAAGTAATACATGGACTATGTTAATTTTGAGGCTATTCATATAAAAGAAGATGCTCATGCATTACGATTCGTTAAATAAAAATTATATTTGTCAAAATTCAGATTATTGATAGCAATAGGAGAAGCGGTAGTTTTAATTATATTGTTCATTTTGTCAATAGGATCATAATAACTTAATAGATAAGTAAATAATATCAAAATTAACTATGAAAATTCAATACTACAACTAAATAATGCACTCGGAGCATTTAGTTGTTCTAATAATGTATCTTGTATATATTTATAAACAAGCAAACAATATTTGGAAGAAGCAATATATAATCTTAATCGAGATAACAGCGATTACTAATAACTTTAAGAATCTAGCTATTTTTAGCTAATGTAAAACGCTGCTTTAAGATAATCATATAACATACAAAATAAAAATGCAAATTCATTAAATTATATCACCAGTCTATTTAGTTCAAGCATTTTAGATAAATTCCTTATTATCCCTAAAAATAATACGTAAACAGAATCATCACAATATATATAACAGCTATCAAGCAATAATTCAACTTAAAAAACTATATTTTTAAGATATAATAACATATTATACACACTATAAGATTATAGTTCTTATGACAATAAAACATAATATTATTTAATATAAAAAACGTTGTAAGTTCATTAAGAATTTATTAAAAAATGTCAAGACTTTATCGAAGCTTAAAACAGTAAAATTTATCATTTAAGTTTAAGCATAACAATTCCCCTAGTCATCTTGGTGGCTTTGTTTGAAACAATGGCAATGATACAAGCTGGTTCTGTAACTCATTATATGCACTTCATAACCAAACTCATTAAAAGGATCCACAGAGAAGAATTTGATAAATTCCCGCCGTAAATTGTGATAAGTCTTTGATATATTTATTACCATAGATATAAATTTATCAACGTTTAATTTCATAAACTTAAATATTTGATATATAATAAATTGTAAATGATGATATTTATCTGTACAAACGACTCACTCTTTAAGCTTTCTGATTCTTTCAGCTCTGTCTTCTGCGTTGAAGACGTAGCTGCCGGCCACGAAGACGTCGATTCCGCACCCGCTGGCGTGGGCGATGGTCTTGTCGCTGATGCCGCCGTCCACTTCGACGAGCAGGTCGGCTCTCAGCTTCTTGAGGGCGAGGCACTTCTCGGAGCACTCGGGCATGTACTTCTGGCCTCCGAAGCCTGGCTCGACGGTCATGATTAAAAGCATGTCGACGGCCTTGAGGAGCTCGAGGCTCAGCTCGGACACCTGGGTTTTCGGCTTGATGGACACACCCGCCTTCATGCCGAGGGCCTTTACCTTCTGGCAGAGCTGCACGCACTTCTCGGAGTTGCTCTCGAGCGCCTCGAAGTGGAAGGTGAACATGTCTGCGCCGGCCTTGTGGAAGGGCTCCAGCCACTGCTCCGGGTTGGTGACCATCAGGTGGCAGTCCAGGTAGGCCTTCGGGACGGCCTTGCGCAGCGACTCCACGACGCATGGGCCGATCGTGAGGTTGGGGACGAAGTGGCCGTCCATCACGTCCACGTGGAGCCAGTCGGCGCCCATGGAGATGATTTGGGAGCACTCGGTGGCCAGGTTGGAGAAGTCGGCCGAGAGGATCGACGGAGCTATCAATTTCATTTGTTGGAGTGTGAAGATTACTCTTTGGCAATTGTTAGCGGGTGGCGAGTTACTGTCCCAAAATTCCAGGTGTGCATTGATAATATTCTAACTAGTCACTCTGAGTCGATGATCGCCTGCAGCAGTTATTCTTGCTGCGCCCAGATCTGCTTCACCTTTCCGGCCGCGAAGGCCGTGCTGGCCTCTATCGCGGGCATCTTCTTCATCAGCTGGTACACCTGGTACATCTGGGCGGTGACGGCTTGCTTCAGCTCTCCGAACTCGTTTCTCAGAGTGGGCGCCTCTCGCAGCGGAGACGACGCCATCTCGCTTACTTGCTCGAAGGACGACACGGCGTGTATGTCGGATGTGGAAGGCACCTTTGCCAGCTGGATTTCCTCCAGCGACTTGTAGGACTGGAGTCTGTTTTGAGAATCCATTTATGTGGAGTGTAATAGCGAAGTCAAGAGGCGACTGGTATATGCACTGTATTTTAGGAGAATGTGAAATTTAATCCGAATTTGAAATAGAATCAATTCCACATAACTAATTCTGATATGTGCTGGAATCAGGTTACTGCGTGCACATTGTTTAGATTCAGATTCACATACTTTTACTAATTTAAACAGGTTGATCCGAAGAACTAACTAAGAAGAACTAAAAAGATGATTGATCATCAAATTGAGCTCTTGATGATAGTAGCATCGCATGCAGCATAGTTTGTGTAAAATTAATTGGAAACATATTAGAAGATTTAGACAAATTGAATTGGAATTAACATCCAAGTGCATGTACTCTTGCTAACAGCACAGTGACGCCTTCCCATAACTATTTGAAAATTGCAGAATATACAAAAAGAATTAATTCTTATTATTTAGACATTGTGCAAGAACGTAAAACTAGTTAGTTTTTTCAAAGTAGATTTAAACAGGATAAACAAATTATTTGCAAACAACAGTGACTCACTGTAACACAGGCGGCTTATCTAAATATAACCCACTTCAGATGAATTGTAAGATCAAGTCGCGGTTCGTGATCGACCCGAAGTACCTGTGCAAGCAGCCCCTTCAAATGAACCAGTTCATAGTGAGCGACGTGGTTATGTGCGACACTGCCAGATATGATGAAGAAATAGTGGAGGAAAGGTCTAACAGCGACTACAACCCGCTGCAGTACATGATGATTGGCCAGCAGTGAAGACCAAGACGAAATGTGATAGTATAGCTTTATCTTTTATAAGTTAAAACGTCCTAATTAGATAAATAAAATTGGTACGAATTAGTGTACATAATAAATATTTATAATCATGCAACTCCTTATGATAATGTTATAATAAATAAGATTGGCTCAAAATAATTCTCCATCATTCTCATTACTTTTGTTCCTGTACTTAATACTCTTGATCATAAGTTGAATCTTGAGTTGAACAACTAGCTGACCTCTTAAGCACCGTGTTTTGCAGCTCTAAGCCTATTATCTAACAGCTGACGTTAGCTGTCGCGCTGTCTTAAAATAGTTGTGTATAAATAGTTTCCGACGCAATACTCGCTACGATTTCCGCCTGGCAGCCTTCTCGTTCCCCACTCCAAACTCGCGATGTCCATCATCCAGTACAGAAAAGCGCTCAAAGCATACGCCAAGCAGCGTCCCGACATGATAGACCTGGCCGTGGGAGACGTGTTGGAAGTGCTCCAAAACGCAGCCAACGGGTGGAGCAAGGGACGAAACACCAGAACCAACGCCAGCGGCTGGTTTCCGTTCGCCATGACCCAGGAGATCCCCAAGCCCGGAGCAGCAGCCAAAGCGGAAGAGTCCAGTGAATACTACGAAAGCGAATCCGAAGAAGAGGCGAAGCCAACTCCAAAGCAAGCGACCGCGGTCCAAAAACAACC
>CAXDID010000549.1:0-67194 GCA_963988835.1 Hexamita inflata | reverse complement strand
ATTGAAATAATTTAATTGTCAGATAACTCCAAGTACTGTAATTTACTAAGACTACCAATTCCGACAATGTTAGTCAACTTCGAACCAGTTATCTGCAAGGAAAGCAAATTAACTAAACCTGAAATGTGAGAAAGAGAACGCAAAGGGCTATTTGTTATTTGAAGCTTGTTCAACTAAGTGAAATTTTATAACCCAGATAAATCGGAGATATTGCAATCACAAAGAGACAAATATTGTAGATTGCTTGGAGGTCTCCTGAAAGTTACGTTTGCGCACTTATTCAATATTATCTCAACGAGGTCTAACTACTCCGCGAATTTCAGATCATTTATAGTGTTGTCGTTCTCAATGTACAAAGTTTAGCATTTAGTTGCTGGTTAGTACTTGTTGCACAAATTATTGTCAAGCTTCACTTGTAACTATGCAATTAATTAATCGGATTTAGCTTTCTTGGGAGCAATTTAAGCTTTGAAAGCATCAAGAGTTAAAGTAGAATTTGTATCTGTTAAATAGGCTTACAGATTGGCATCTGTTGCACTTTTTTGCTAACTGATCCATTCTTAATTAGTTAAATATTCTAAGTCCTAAATATAATTGTTATCAACAAGTACTTACTTGAGATTAGACAATTATTTTAACTATTCTATCAAAATAATAGCATTATTTCTTAAGTCTGCGGAAGCCAATTGTTTCAAATTATGAAATTTAAGTGTTGTTAATCCGTAGCGAAGTAATATTTATTAAGGTAAATACTGGTTTGATAGATTTAACAGGATTATTAACTAATTCAATACTTTTAAGTTATTTTATAGCTTCGACTCCATCAATATTTGTAATATTACAGTTGTTAACAGCAAGTGAAGTAACCTTTACCGGTACTTTTACGAACTTAACATTTTTGCAATTATCAACGGTTAGGTTAGTAACGTCCAAATCATCTGCGAAATTCAAATTGATGATTTGATCATCATTTTACACGCAAAGGCTATTATTTACCACATTCTTTTAATATTTCACTATCATGTCCTTTTCGTACCTGCGTCCGTATTTTTCAAGGAGCTCTTAGCTTTCTTTCTTTTCTTGTTATATACTTTCTTTAAATTATTTTAAATCAATATTCAATCCAGTTTACTTAATGTAATTAACGTAGTCTTAATCAGTTGCTTCATCTTGCTCCTGCACCCAGTCCGTGTTGTAATTTTTCATCCCAGTTAATACTTTCATGTCAAAAATTACATTGTGCTCAACAATTATTTTATTCAATGCCAGATTCTTAATTTCTTTGATTGAAACAATTTTGTTGTTTTGAACGTTCAATTCGGTCAAACAAACATAGTATTCTATTCCGGCTAAATTTGTTATTTAACAGTTATTGATCTTCAAAACGGTTAATTATGTTGGCGACCGAATTAGTTTTACGTCCGGGTTATTATGAACGAATCCATTTTAATCTATGTGGAGTGAAACGGTTTTTCTGATAAGTTGAGCGTTTTTGCAGTTGTTCAGAATTAACTGTTTTACGTTCAACAGAGTTGTGAACTGAATATCAAAAACAGATTCGTCGTTGCTTATTGTTAAAGTTGTATTTGCGTTTATGAAATTTGATCTCATTTTATTTTCGTATGAAATGAAGTTCATTAACTCAGTTGCTTGTGCATCAGTGCTGTTTGGACCCAGGACGTTCTTAAAATTCTGTATAAGAGGTTATTTTTAGTTTGGTTGATCAAAATTATCGCAAATGAAGTTGTCAGATAGGATGAAATTAATTTTAAGCGCTTAGAAAGATATTATGGGTTGCATAAAAACGATTTTGTTCTAGTGCAGGTTCAAATAGGTAAGATTCAGATCCTTTAATGCAGATACACGATTAATTATGTTGTTTTACAGATTAACATACTTCAAGTTGGTCAGATCAGCTAGCTCACCTATATCCAATATGCGATTGCTTGATAAATCAATATCAGTAAGTTATGAAAACTAATAAATGTTCGTTATATACTATTGCGCTTCATCGTTCTTTAAAATGCAGTTATTCAATTTAAGCGCATTAAAAACTTCGGATAATCATCGAAAATGATTGTTTAACAATTAATAACTTCAAGATCAGTTACTTTCAAGATGTCTGTGAACTAAATCGTATTTAATTATTCTTCGTTTTAAATTGACAACTTATATTCGTCCGTAACATCGTTTTAATACTTATTAATGAGCATAAGTTTATTTTAACTACTTTCAGTTCTATTCTACTCAACAAAGTTTTTAACCGCCGGTAAGGTGCAGTTGTAAGATCTCATGTAGTCTTCATCACTTGGAGTGAGCTAATTTGTTATCCAATATTTATTTGCGTTATCTAACTGAGCAATCGGCTCGAAATTCTGGATAAAATTAGATTCTAGACGTAAATCTTCAACATAGGCAACTACTTACATATTTCAATTGAAATGATCTTATTAAAGCTAATATTCAAATACACCAAATTAATCATCTTCTACAGACAGTCTACACTTGAAATATCATTCTTACTAAAGTTCAATCTAACTAATGAAGTAAGAGACGACAAATCCTCCAATTAATTCACGAAATTATAGCTTAAATCCAAAAATTGTATCTAAGTAAGCTAAAAAATAGCTGAAATATCATCCACAAGATTTTAACTGAAATCAAGTGAAATCAACTTCTTGAAATTAGACAAAACATTAATATTTTCAATATTATTCTGTCCAAGATCAAGATACTTTAAATTTATAAGTTAAGCAAGAAGAGAAATATCTTTTAACTAGTTCATGCTTAAATTTAAGTCAGTTAACTGAATCATGTCCTAAATTCCTTACAAATCGCTCAAGTTACAACTATTTATTGTTAATTTAAAAACTTTCTTGGGACATCTTTCTAAAATAAGATTGTAACAATTCATAACAACCAATTCTTTGATTTTTACATAATCAGTGAATTCAATACTTAATAACAGTTGATCATTTTTAATAATAAGTTTCTCATTAAGAACTTGGGCTTGATATTTCCTTATCATCAACGCGTCATGAATTATTTGCTTACTAATAAATAAATCATTTGCCAAATTGTTAAAAACTCTACATTTAAGCTTCAGAACATACTTAAGAATTCATCATATCAAAATAATTTTAATAATCTTAGTAATTTGGTTAATTCTGCTCCGTTATCATATCCCAATTGAATCTCTCAAGCTTCTAAACATAAATCAAATCTTACACCATGTTACCTTCGATTTCTAAATGTTAAAGCTATTTTAATGTTTCTAATGGCTAACAAATTATAAGTTTATTGTTTTGCAAACATAAAGTTTCTAATTACATCAATTTACTCAAGTTCGTAATATCATTCAATTAATTGTAACTAATGTCAAGATTTTAAAGCAAAGTTAATTTATCCAAATCTTTTAGATCATTAATTATATTATTTTTGAGGTTAAATGTCGTGAGCAGTGTAGCATTACATATTCCATCAGTACTTTAAAGACCACAATTGTTAATGGTGAGATTTTTAAGAAGCTTTGGAGATCGTTCCAGATTCAAGTTAGGACAATTAATTATTTTAAGTGAATGAAGTTAAAACTAATCAACAAAACCAAAACTTGTTACATTACTATCAGAATTAATTTCAAGCTAACCATCTTTAACAAGGTCTTTGAACTTTGCGATCATTTTCGTATCATATAGAATTTCTTAACTTTTCATTTTATTGTTTACAATGGAAGAGGCAAAATTCCTTGCATCTTGCTCTGTTTTTCCTTCACCCAAATGCTTTTGATAATCTAGTAACACAGGCTCATTTTGCTCAACAATCATATCCCATGTTAACTTAGGAAGTAATTTCACATATTGTAAATCTTATATTTAATTTTCGCTAATATCAATATATATCAACTCTTTCAGTGTTTCCACTGGCTTGACAACGATCAAGTTGTTGCGCCTAAGATTCAAAGACTTCAGTTTGATAAGAGCACTTACTTAATCGATTTGATACAGCTGGTTGAAACTCAAGTCGAGTTCTTCTAGCTCAGTCAATTTCTCCAAATCCTCAAAGTCAGTAAAGCAGTTTTTACTGAGAGATAAATGCGTCAGAAGCTTGGCGTTCTCAATGCCTTTGGTACTTTTAAGTCCGCACTTGTTGATAGTGAGACTGGTCAGCAGCGCCGGAGCTCTTTCTAACGAAAGGTTCGGACAGTCCACTATCTTAAGCGAAGTGAGCTTCCAGTGGTCCACAAAGCCGAAACTAGTGACGTTAGCGTCTGAGCTGATTTCAAGAGACCCGTTCAAGACTTGACCTTTGAGCCTATCAATTTGCTTCGCGTCGTACACGATCTACAGGCTTTTCTTCTGCTCTTCGTTCATTTCTGCGTCTTAAATTTGTTCTTCTACTTTGGCATCTCCTTATTCTATAGGCTTTCTAACATCTATTGTTTTGATGTGGTTTTCTTTCACAATTACTTCCCATTTAAGTTTGGGTAATTATTTAACATATTGCAAATCGTGCAGAGTATTTTCAGTAATGTCCAACTCTTCCAGTAACATGAGTGTTTCTATCGGTTTTATTATTTGTAAGTTATTGCGTTTAACGTTAAGCGATACCAAATTTACCAGCTTACCAACATTGTCTATATTATACAACGCGTTGAAACTTATATCCAGTTTTTGCAAAGATGTAAGCTCATCAAGCTCAGTCAAATCGTTCAAAAGGTTGTTAGATAAATCTAGAGACGTGAGAAGCTTAGCAGTGGCAAGGCCTTTTGTACTTTTAATATTACAGTTATTGATTCCCAATTGCCTCAAGTTCTTTGGAACTCTTTCCAAATTCAGGTTCTGTGACCCACTTACGGTTAAAGACTGCAAATCTAGTTCGTCAGAAAACTGTATGCTCAGCAAAGCTGGATCATTTTAGACAACTAACGCTTTGTCTTTAATTTAAGATTTATACTTTCTAATCATCAAAGCATCGTGAACGATTTATTAGCTAACAATGGCTTTGGCGGCCATATTATCTATCATTTCTTGCACTGAGTCTTCTGAACCCATCTTTTCCAAGTAGTTTCGGTAGTCAGATTCTTTTGGTTCTTTTTGCTGTGATATCATTTCCCAATCAAAAGTAACTAACTTCTTTACATATTCTAAATCTTATACCATATTATCATCTATCTCTAGACGCTTAAGCTCTTTCAGTGTTTCCACTGGCTTGATAACGATCAGGTTGTTGCGTCTAAGGTTCAAAGACTTCAGTTTGATGAGAGCACTTACTTAATCGATTTGATACAGCTGGTTGAAACTCAAGTCGAGTTCTTCTAGCTTGGTCAGTTGGTCCAGGTCCTCCAAGTCAGTAAAGCAGTTTTTGCTGAGAGATAAATGCGTCAGAAGCTTGGCGTTCTCAATGCCTTTGGTACTTTTAAGGCCGCACTTGTTGATAGTGAGACTGGTCAGCAGTGTCGGAGCTCTTTCTAACGAAAGGTTGGGGCAGTCCACTATCTTCAACGAAGTGAGCTTCCAGTGGTCCACGAAGCCGAAACTCGTGACGTTGGCGTCCGAGCTGATTTCAAGAGACCCGTTTACGACTTGACCTTTGAGCCTATCAATTTGCTTCGCATCGTACACGATCTGCAGGCTTTTCTTCTGCTCTTCGTTCATTTCTGCGTCATCAAGTTGTTATTATACTTTGGCATCTCCTTATTCTGTAGGCTTTTTAACATCTATTGTTTTGATGTGGTTTTCTTTCACAATTACTTCCCATTTAAGTTTGGGTAATTATTTAACATATTGCAAATCTTGCAGAGTATTTTCAGTAATGTCCAGCTCTTCCAGTAACTTGAGTGTCTCTATCGGTTTTATTATTTGTAAGTTATTGCGTTTAACGTTGAGCGATACTAATTTTACCAGCTTTCCGACATTGTCTATATTATGCAACGCGTTGAAACTTATATCCAGTTTTTGCAAAGATGTAAGCTCACCAAGCTCAGTCAAATCGTTCAAAAGGTTGTTGGATAAATCTAGAGACGTGAGAAGCTTAGCAGTGGCTAGGCCTTTTGTACTTTTAATATTACAGTTATTGATTCCCAATTGCTTTAATTTCTTCGGGACTCTTTCCAAATTCAGGTTCTATGACCCGCTTACTACTAAAGATTATATATCTAGTTCGTCAGAAAACTCTATGCTCAACAAGTTTGTGTCGTTTTGGATAACTAACGATTTGTCTTTTACTTGAGGTATATATTTCCTAAACATCAAAGCATCGTGAACGATTTATTAGCTAACAATGGCTTTGGCGGCCATATTATCTATCATTTCTTGCACTGAGTCTTCTGAACCCATCTTTTCCAAGTAGTTTTGGTAGTCAGATTCTTTTGGTTCTTTTTGCTGTGATATCATTTCCCAATCAAAAGTAACTAGCTTCTTTACATATTCTAAATCTAAAACCATATTATCATCTATCTCAAAGCGCTTAAGCTCTTTCAGTGTTTCCACTGGCTTGATAACGATCAGGTTGTTGCGTCTGAGGTTCAAAGACTTCAGTTTGATGAGAGCGCTTACTTAATCGATTTGATACAGCTGGTTGAAACTCAAGTCGAGTTCTTCTAGCTTGGTCAGTTGGTCTAGGTCCTCCAAGTCGGTCAAGCAGTTTTTGCTGAGAGATAAGTGCGTCAGAAGCTTGGCGTTCTCGATGCCTTTGGTACTTTTAAGGCCGCACTTGTTGATAGTGAGACTGGTCAGCAGTGTCGGAGCTCTTTCTAACGAAAGGTTGGGGCAGTCCACTATCTTCAACGAAGTGAGCTTCCAGTGGTCCACGAAGCCGAAACTCGTGACGTTGGCGTCCGAGCTGATTTCAAGAGACCCGTTTACGACTTGACCTTTGAGCCTATCAATTTGCTTCGCATCGTACACGATCTGCAGGCTTTTCTTCTGCTTTTCGTTCATTTCTGCTTAAAGTTTCTTTGCATCTTATTCGGAACTCTCGATTCCGAGATACTTTTAGAAATCTGTTATGTATACAAGTCTTTGAGGTAATATGAAATTCCATTGGAATTTAGGCAGTTTAGTTATATGCTCTAAATCCTGTATTTTATTTCCCAAAATATTAACTTTCATTAGATTTGGTAATTAGGACAACAACTTACAGCTTATTAATTTATTGTGGGTAAGGTCGATTGATTCCAGTTGCTTCATATTTTCGAGTCCGTCAATGCGGTATAATCCAGAATTAGTTATTGAAAGGTGTTTGATCTTATTCGGCAGTTCTTTGAAATTGATATTTGGGCAGTGATCTAGATTTAGTGTATCAATATCAAAGCAGTCCACAAATCCGAAGTGCGTAATACCAAGTAAATCTTTTGCGATTAATTCTTTACCTTTAATCAATGGAGTCAGCGTTTTGATCATGTTTTCTAAATATTGGCTTCGTTCTTTCTTCGAATTTTCGGTGTTCATGAGTTCGTTTACTTTCTCGTCTGATGTTCCAGGTGTGAGGCACTTTCTGAAGTCCTTTTGTTCTGGTACATATTATTGTTGAAGCCACTAAACGATGAAATTTACGTGTTGAATTAATGGTTCTAGGTTTACGATGTAGTTGTTCTCGCTTATTACTATTTTAAGCTTTTCAAGCTTCTTAATGTCTTCTGGGACAATTATCACGTTATTGAAGCTGAAATCAAAATATTCAAGTTACAAATGCGTGATTATTCCGCTAATGTCGCTGATCATGTTGTGCCTGACGTCAAAGTGTTTTAATTCTTTTAAGTGGAATAGATTCTTGATGCTTTGCAGTTCGCAGTTGTTAATCGTCAGGATTTGGATGTGAACGGGCACGTCGTCCAGTTTCTTGAAGTAGATGTCCAGGATGCGCACGTTTACGAACTTTTTAACCTCCGATTTCTGTAAATCGGTGGGATCTTTCACAATGTAACAAGGTGGTTCGGTCATATTTGGTTAAAGGAGCGGATTAAATGCAATTTTGTTATACAATATTATATATGTAATAGTATATTGTTAAAACAACTGAATATGAGCTAAAACCTTAAGTTGTGATTTGATTAATTATTGTTTAAGTTACAAAGAAGATTGAGAGGATAACTTTGAAATAAACTCTGATAAATGAATATATAAGTAACTAACTAACATGTTGGAACTCTTTGAAACGGAACTCACTTGTCTTTTCACTGGACTTCAACTTCAAGACTCTTCGGGGGTATCATTTGTTTCCACGCACACGCATTCATGGCCACTAGTCAGATTCAAGCGATTTTACGTTGAACCGCTTGCACTTCGTGTGAATTGCTCCAACATCGAGTCTCATTAGCGTGACGGCTGAAACTTGTGCGTCTACAGCGCTCATCTGCCCGAAGCACGGCGTACTTTCCCTTTCCGTTCTCACTTGTATAAGCGTTGTAGCAGGCTCTTTCTGCTGGCGTCGGTCGTCTTCATTTGTAAAAAGTGGTGTGAGAGAAACGCTTGCAATATATGATTAATACTTATTTATATTATTGTCATAAAATGAAGCTCGAACAACTGTACTCAGAGAGCAGTTCAGAGCGACTCGCTTTCGGGATGGATAGCTCTGGTTGTGGCATACAGGACCCGCGAGTATCGGGGAAATCGGTTCCAAGTCGACTTCGAGAAACTGGAAATATATTTCACTATTTTCGTCTGCTTCGGTTGCTGGATTTCTGGAAAGAAAGCCAAACTTCTCAGCTACTCCGGGAACGAGCTGGCTAACACGAATCGACTCTGATAAATGAATGAATAAGTACTAGATGGCTTTACAGAACTCTAGAAACGGAACTCACTTGTCTTTTCACTGGACTTCATCTTCAAGACTCTTCTGTGTCTCATTCGCTTCCACGTGTACGCACTCACGTCGAGTTACGTAGAGTTACGGGAACTTTCAAGATGTTTCACACTAGTTCTATAATGATTAATGGAATAAATACGGAGTATAATGTATTTTAGCTGAAATAGAACGTTCATATTAATTACATGCATAAATTAGTCATTATAGTATATCAGCACTAGTTTCATGACATTAGACTAATTTTATTATGTTCTTCATTTAGTAAAAGTGTTATCATTCATTTGATTTCGCTATTTTAATTTTTATTGCAGTATGTAATATTATATATGATTTACTGAATTTTAATATATTTCCACTTCACCATGTAAGTCATCAGCTATTGACGCTATATCAAATATACAATTGAAATATACAATATATACGTTAATACTTTGACTAAACTGCAATTAAGGAGAATTATGGTACTGTTAGTTTTGAAATTAGTAAATAAGTGTGTTATTCAGTTAACACAACTTTCCACGTATGAAATAAAATAAAATCTCAGAAAATCACTATATATATTCGAATTTTTCCAGTGGTTATAATTAAATACCAGCTAAAACGTAGTAGTGCTTTGAACTTTCTGTATTTCGTGTAAGTAACTTGATCCTCAAGTCTGATTAATAAATGCCGATTAATAAATGCATGTATATGTCATTGTCATAAGTTAATTCGGTTCGTAAATTAAACTGCGTGTACTTCATGTCAACTTCAACATCGAGTGTCATTGTGTTAAGTTAATAATTCCAAATTAATGATGTAATTGTTCTCATAAATTATAGTTTTGAGTTTAAAGCTATTGAATCCATTCTGGAACTATTTTTACGTTATTGAAGCGGAAATCGAAGTATTCCAATTGCAAATGCATAACTATTCCATCAATGTCGCTTGTATTGTTGTGCCTCAAACTATTTCAAATCTTATAAAAGTTGAACAGATTCTTCATACTCTGTAATTGACAGTTGTTGATCGTTAAAGTTTGAATGCGAACGGGCACCTCGTCCAGTTTCTTGAAGTAAAAAAACATCTTGATCACGTTCAAATTTTTATTTAACGAGCCGTTTTGCAAATCGGCTGGTTCGTGAATGATGAAAGCGCTTATTTATGGTTAAAGGAGTGGAAATGTGTGGTTGTTGATTATATTATGGGGGATAAGGGTGAGTGTAGAAAAGGAGTTGAGAACCTTAAGATTTATGAATTTGACCTTGATGTTGTTGAAATATATAAAAATAATGGGATTTATTCATTTAAGATATCATATATTGGATAGATTATCTGCTCGAATACTGACTTTAACTAGTTTAATTTATATATGATGTTACAAGTTATATAGAAGATAAATTTATTATAATATAAAATTTCACTCCAAACACATCAGTGTCATATGTTATTAAAAATATACTAACTAAGTCACGGATGTGCTAAAATAGTGAAAATGTGAAGTTATTAAATTATTATTAATATTTAAAAAAATCCATCACATAATACGAAGCCTTGATTCATCTATTTCTTACTACGTAGGTTGTGTTTGTCCACTTATTGATTCACCGTGTGAAGAGCGTGGTTTATTAGTAAAATCTGTTATTTTGTTATTAGAAACATAAAAGTACTCTAATTTGTTGAATCCTTTCAAATTTCCTAAATCAACGATTTAATTATTTTCAAAAAATATTTATTAGATTTGAATCATCTTTTCAACTCCTTTAATACATTTAACGTTTGAATTCCTAACTAAGCAGTATCTCATGTTAGCAGGAACTCTTAGTAAACAAACATTTGAACAATTATCAAAGCGAATATAAGTAACACCCAGTTACTCCAAGAATTTCAAATCTCGAAGATTTTAATCTCCATTAATATCCAATCGTGGTCCATAACTACTTCCAGTACAAACACTCCCCCGATACTTTGCGACCATTTCCCTGTCATACTTCGCCGGCCCGTTCTGAATCATTTCCTCCGTTTTATTCTTAAACCGCACGAGCTCCGTTTTGAGTTCGTTCACCGTTTAATTCTTTTGAAGGGAATTAATATAATTTTAATAGTCGGCGTCGGTTGGAACTTTCTAATAGTAAATCCAATCAACGGTGTAGTTCGGAAGGGCAGTGAGGTGCTCGATGTCCTGAATGAAGTTGTTATCAAGGAGGAGTTGCTTGAGGTTGACTAAGTGTTGGAGTGGTTCTATAGAGATTATGGAGTTGTTGCGGATGTCAAGGTACTGGAGCTGTCTCATGACCTCGATTCCGGCTACATTGGTTAATTTAGAATTATTTATGGTAAGGGAGAGGATTTTGGTTGGAGTACGGAATAAATTCACGTTAATACAATTTTTAAGTTGTAAATTAACGATTGGGAGCTAATCAACGAACTTTATGTCTTTTATTTGGTTGTCACCGTTAATAGTTAAAATTTAGTTTTAAATTGCAGGTTAGTACTTCTTACACATATCGGCATCGTACTTAGTAAGTAACAGTTTATCTGTTTAAACCTTCTATGGAGCAAGAACAGCTTTAAGTTGTGCTATAGACTAGGTTGATTTTGTATCGTTTATGAAGTTCTAGTAAGCTGCATCCGTCGGAACTCTTTGATCAATAATCCACTCTAATTTGTAATTCGGAAGATTAGTAATGTGCTCTAGATTTTATATGATGTTGTTATCCAGAACTGCTTTCTTCAAGTTAATCAACTATTTTAGCGGTTCAATGCTTAAAATAGAATTGTCTTTGAGGTCTAAATGTTATAACTGCTTCATGGCCTCAATTCCCTCTATATTTGTTAATTTTGAACCGTTAATGGTTAACGAAACAATTAGAGCTGGAACTTTTACTTTTACCTCTGGGTAATCGGTGAATTGTCCATTAACCGTTTTAAAATACTTCACGTTTGAAGGCATTTTAACGTTTTGGCAGTTCAAAAGCGATAAGTTTATTACGTTCAAATCGCTAGTGAACCCGAAATCGGTCAAATTATTGTCTTTTTGAACTGTTAATGTTTGATTTTGTACCTGGTTTTTGTATTTCTGGTTCATTTAAGTTGTGTAATTTGTAGTAGGAAGCAAAGAGAGCTCAGTAATTTGGTCGTTGGAGCTGTTTGGAGCGAGGAAGGCCTTGAAGTGGTTAAGTTGAGGCTGTTGCTGATTCTTGAGAGTGATGTTGTCTATTACCAAATTGTTGTCGATTAAAAGCTCAACCTTCAATTGGCTGAGTGGTTCGCTGAATATGATCTTGTTATTAGTCACATTCAGATAAGATAGTTATTATAAGCCCCTCAAAGCGTTAACTCTGTGAATGTTGTTGTTATGCACAAAAAACTTCTTCAAGTTGGCTAAACCCTTTAACTAATCAGCAATTTAATCTATTTCCTAGATTTGATTCGAACCGAGGTCCAATTCCACTAACTACTTCATTTAATTAAGACCAGAGAAGTCAGTTAATTTAGCACTATTAATCGTCAACGAATTCACCTTTGAAAGACCAAGAATTGGCTTGAACGATGTAATTGGATTATTAATTAACAATATCTTTTACAACTTTGTTAATAACTCCATTTGCTTTAAAGAGGTTACTGGATTGTTAATCAGCTCAATCTTTTATAGTTACGTCAATAGCTCCAATCCATTCAAGTTTGTTAACTTTGAGTTGGCGATAGATAATTAGGTAATTTAAGTTGGAAGTTAAGTTGGTTTTACTTCTTGATATTTTTCTATAGTACCTTACAAATGGTTAACAAGTGTTCTGGGTAGTTTGACATTCTAACAATCTTTAACCGACAGTGACTTGATGTTAAGGTCAGTTGAAAAGCCGAAATCTTCCAGCTCAGCATCATTCTAGATGTTTAAAGCTGAGTTTTGAACGCTTTACACATACTTAGATTTCATCTTAACACTATAGAATACATCTGAAGTAACTGTCGCTAATTCGTTGATCTGATCATCGGAGCTGTTAGGACCAAGGAAGGCCTTGAAGTGGTTAGGTTGGGGTTATTATTGATTCTTGAATGTGACACTGTCAGCTATTAAATTGTTGTCGATTTAAAGTTCAACTTTCAATTAGTTAAGTGGTTCGCTGAATATGATTTTATTATTCTATAAATTCACGTGTGTGAGCTTCGAGAGGCTCCTCAGCTCGTTTATCCTGTGGATATCGTTGTTTTGCAGATAAAGTTTCTGTAAGTTTGTCAGATTTCCAATTTCAGATACGTCCAAAATTCTGTTAGAAGTGAGGTCGAGTTCAACTAGCTACTCCATTTGATAAATGCCAGTTATTGGGTTCAAGTTCATATGCTCATGTTTGAATGTGCAATTATTTAATTTCAATTTCAGCAATAATGTTGGAACCTGGTCTTCAGCGAAGTGAATTGTTTAAGAATTTATAGCTTCAAGTTCAGTCAATTTTAGCACATCCGTGAATTATAGGTTGTTGAGTTATTTTTCACCGTTTATTCTCAAACTAGTGTTCTTTACATCCTTTTCGAACTTCTTAATGAGCATGTATTTGTTATCACTCATTTCCTTCTATTATTTGCTCTTCTTGATGAGCAAAGTTACCTCTTACTAATCACAACCGAAAGAATTCATGAAATCTGTTTCAGTTGGTACTTTCTGTTCCCGAACCCAATTTTTATTTGCAAATTTGTGCTTCACGATTGGTTCGAAATCTTAAATGAAATTATTTTCAAGGCGAACATCATATAGCTCTGGGAAGGATTTTAAGATTTAAATGGAGATTATTCTGTTCGAGCTCATAAGTAAATGGGTCATCTTGGTCATTTTTGCTAGGGAATCGATACTACTTATATTTGTTTGAGTGATGTTCAAGTGTTTAATATTCGTTAAAGCAGCTAAATCGTTAATATTTTATAATTTGTTGTAGCTGACATCGAGTATTTGCATTTAAAGTAAACCGCGTAATGATGAGATATCAGTAATGAGGTTTTCGGACAAGTCTAGCGAAACCAGCTACTTGAAGTTGGAAAGAACCTTTGCGCATTCAATATTATTTTATCCGAGATCCAGCGCAGTGAGATTTGTAAGTTAAGCTAGTAAGTTGATATCAGAAATTTAATTTAAGCTCAGGTTCAGCTGTGTGAGCTGTGTCATAACTTAAATTCCATTTATGTCCTTTAAATGGCATTTATTGATCGTGAGGCTCTTAACAGATTACTTTGGGCACCTATCAAGCTTCATGTTGAAACAACTTATAATCCTCAGCTCGGTTACTTTCTTTTAGTTAGTGTGTCCAATATATTCTGAGAACTCGGTTGAACTCAATTCTTGGTCCTCGTTTATCTCTAGAACACCATTAATTACCTTATCCTTGTACTTCTATAACATTTAAGTGTCGTGAATTATCTCCTCATTTATAACAGCGTTTTCGTTCATTTCAAGTGTTAGTTGTTGAACTTGGGCTTCAGTTCCCTCTTGTCCGAGGTATTTTTTGAAATCGGATGTTCCTGGTTTTACCTGTTCGGATACTAACACGTTTTGGAATTGAATGAACTGTTTAATGTGCTTTAGATCGATTATTTTGTTGTTAGTTAAATTAATTGCTTTTAATTTCTTAAGTTGGGCTAATAACTCGCATTTGGTAAGATTATTTCCACTCAGATCAATGGATTCAAGCTGAGACATTTTTTCGAGCCCATTAAGCCTGGTTAGTCTTGAATTCGTGATAGATAGGTGCTTAATCTTAACTGGAAGCTGCTCAAAGCTCACATTAGGGCAATTATTGAGTTATAGTGTATCAATGTGCAAGCAGTCGCTGAATAGTAAGCTTGTGATACATGTTTAGTTACTTATGGCCAGAACATTATTCTTTACCAGCGGAGCTGCTAACGTTATCGTTTTTTGCAAATAGTCGCTGTACTCCTTCTTCTTGCTCTCAGCCTTTATTAATTCAGCAATTTTCTACTCGGATGAGCCTGGAGTAAGAGTTTGAGCGACGTCCTCCTTTTCAATTGGCTTCTAAGCTGGAGCAACCCAAGCAGGGTCGAAGTTTTCGTGGTGAACAAGAGGCTCCAAATTGACTATCTTGTTATTTCCTATTAGAAGCGTTTTGAGTTTCTTCAAAGCAGCGATTGGATCGATTAATATCACGCAGTTGTTTGTGATGTCAACGTAAGTGAGCTCTTAATGGATAACGATCTCGGTAACGTCGTTCACGAGGTTGTCTCTGATGTCTAAGTATCGTAGACCCACCAGGTTGCACAGATTCTTCAGGCTCTATAAAGAGCACTTGTTTATCTTCAGAACTTAAATGTGGACAGGAATATAGTCCAGTTTCTTGAAGTAGATGTTAATTATACTAACATTTACATACTTCTCGATCTCTTTGCTATGGAGATCTTCCAGTTTGCGTACAAGGTAGCTTTGCTGTTCTGACATTGTTGGTTAAAGGACGGAGTGGTTTATTTAATTAAATAATAAAATAAATAATTAAGTAATTTTATATAATTTCTATCATTTTTTGTATTAGGGTGTTTGGTTATCGTGTTTTAATATATCAGGTTTTAACGATTAGGCCCGTTTCGACGTTAGAGCTGAAGAGGCAGAATGCTGAAATACCAGCTTTGTTTAGTGTGATCGATGATGGATTCATTCGGTTGCGCTTCTCGTTCCTCGCCGCACTCCTACTTCCTGAGATACCTACCTACCTGCGGCTCGGCCAAATCGGTTGCGGAAGGTAAAATCCCCCGATTCAAAGTGCTGAGCTGCCATCAACGAGCCTTCAGGATTGGAAAGCGGCAACCGCTCCATTGCTTCCTTAGAAACGCAGATGGTACGACGCAGGTGGATTCCCGTACAGATCGGCTTGCACGAAGCAGCCGCATTACGCCCCTGGATGCTTGTACCCGAGTCGTTGGGACGTACATAGGTGTGTCTAAAACTAATGATCATTCGCGTGAACTTATAGTTCCTGTACAGAAGACCGAACTAGTATAAACGAAAGTTAAGTGAGTGGGATATATATCAGGTTTTAATATATGAGCTATTTTTTGTTGTTTTTTTGATTGTTCTTTCCAAATAAGATGATGACATCAACAAAAAGATTCCCAAAACAAACCATTCGTTTGGAAGAGCTAATGTTAATTGAGACGATAGACGTGTGATCATTTCGTGCAATAGATATTTTGTTAGAGAGGACTGCGTAATTTTTCTTACTGATTTCTATTATAACAATTATTGTACTGAAGTGCTGTACGTAACAACCATTAAATTGATTTATCCTTATAATATAATTATACAAAAGCGGTATTAATAGGTCTTAGTATAGAAAGGTGCGATGATCAGAACTACTACATTCGTAGAAGAGCTAGTTGAGATTCTGTGTAGGTTTGAGGAGTGATAACGCTGTGCGAGATATTAAGTTAGAGAGGAACTTGGATGTTATCTAATTGATCTTGATAGAAAGATAGAAAGATCTTGATAAAAGATAAGGTAGAGAGATCAGAAAAAATGACCAGATTAGACGTAATTTACGCTATGAGGCATTTATTATTAGACATTAATTCTTAAATTTATCGTAAACACTTGTGCGTTAACTTATTTATCTCAAACCGGTTTCATTATCAAATGGCGTTTTAAGTTCGTAAACAACTTCTATTATAATATTATAATATTATAATATATTTTTGATTTTCTTTCAGTCAACATCCACTTTGTGAATGCAGTGCACTTATTTTATAAAACGCCATTTACATAATTCTAAGATGAAGAACCACTAATGGATTAACGCCGTTCGCATTTTAACCAACTACAATCCCAACACTGGAACTAGATAGGCGCACTAACTGAATCTTCGAATTGATTAAATATAAACTTGATGTAAAATATTAAATATTAAATAAATTAAAATAACCACCGATGTAAACTTGAGCCAGAAATATTCATTGTTAGTCAATTATACTACTTGCCAATAGTTACTATCTCAGAGTTACGGGAACTTTCAAGATGTTTCTCACTTGTTATCAAATGATCGATGGAAGATACGTATGTATAATATATTTTAACTAAAATATAACGTCAATCTTAATTTCATGCATATGCTTATCATAATTGCCTATAAGAAACTGTTTCATGACAGTACGCTGAATATTATGGTCTTCTTCATTAGTTATAACAATATCATTTATTCGACATTGCTATTTTAACTTTTATTGCACGAAATAATATTTTATATTATTTACTGTATTTTAATATATTTCCACTTCACCATGGACGAATAAATAGTCTTCAGTAATTAATGCTATATCTAAAATTCAGTTATTTGAAGAAATTCTTGAGCTAATGCTTTATTATAATTACGATTAATGTGGTATTTGCTACCATCATATTTGAAATTTATAAATAAGTGAGCTTATCTGTTAGGATAATATTCAACGTATGAAATAACGTATATATCTCCAAAAATTACGACTGTACACAAACAACAATAGTCAAATAGTTTTTATTCAATACCTAAAAAATCGTTGTGTCAGATTATTATATTGTTATTCATAATTAATAACACAATAGGTCGTAATTTCTCAGGTAAAATATTATGATATATTTTGCATTATGATATAATCTTATCAATAATTATTTTAATTTATCTAATAATAGATGAAAAATGTTTTTGTTTTTCTCACCACAGCCATGCTTCGTCTATTTCCTCTTAACTCAGTTGTTTTTGGTTTTCAATTCTATAGGTACTCTGACAGCATCCTTTTGCTTTCAAATACTCAGCGGCGCTCATATCTCTTATTTTATTTTCATTTACCCATAAAGTCTTAAGTTTCTACAACCCCCGAATATTTATTTCTACTATTGAAGCCCTTTCGATGTCCAAATGTTCGAGTTCCACGAGTCGTTCGAGGCCCTTCGCCGTTTTCATTCCCGACGGGTAATGCTTCTGTCTTCGCTCAAACGTCGTCTGCTTGTTAGTGAATATATTGTATTGTATTTAATTATTATTCACAAGAGGTCGTAATTTCTCAGGTAAAAATAATTAAAAGAAATATAATGATAATTAAAGACTGGGAACATGAGCGAATGAGTTTAATAATAAAAGATGAATATTTTTGTTTCTCTCACCACAGTCTCGCTTCGTCTATTTCCTCTTAACTCGGTTATGTTTAATTAACAATATTATATTAGCTCTGGCAGCATCCTTTCGCCTTCAAATACTCAGCTGCGCTTATATCTCTTATTTTATTTTTCCTGCAATACAAAGTCTTAAGTTTCTCCAGCCCCCGAATATTAATTTCTACAATCTGCGCGTCCTCGATGTCCAAATATTCGAGTTCCACGAGTCGTTCGACGCCCTTCGCCGTTTTCATTCCCGACGGGTAATGAATCAGTCTTCGAAGGTTCGCGGGCGCTCTCAGAAGATGCGCGTTTTGGCATCAGTACAAACGGAGGTCTGTAACGCCCAGTTCCGAAACGAAGCGCAGGTCTACCTAGCTCAACAATTTAATTGTCTTCGATACTCAATGATTCGAGTCCAAGAAGTCGTTCAACCTTTTCTCACTCCTGACGGACAATGAACCAAAATATAACAAATTTACTAGTCTAAGTTATATTTATTTTATGTAATTCTCACTCGTTTACGGTTACTGACGATATTTATATTATGTTATATTTTAGTAGTTTCTTTGTCATTTTAATAAATTTCATTATTGGCGTAATTTATCTAAGCTCGTGGTATAATTATGAAATTGTTCAAATACAACACTTATAATGTATTGAGATTCGTATTCCCTCAGGTAAACATTTAAAATATGAATTTATCTCACCACAGCTTCGCCTCGTCTATTTCCTCCTAACTCGGCTGCTTTTGTTCTCCAACTGAATATACACTCTGGCAGCACCCTTTCGCCTTCAGGTACTCGGCGGCGCTCATATCCCTTATTTTATTCGTATATGCATATAAATTCTTAAGTTTGTTCAGCCCCCGAATATTCAGTTCAACAATCTGCGCGTCCTCGATGTCCAAATATTCGAGTTCCACGAGTCGTTCGACGCCCTTCGCCGTTTTCATTCCCGACGGGTAATGGGCCAAAAGTCGCAGGTTCGCGGGCGCTCTCAGAAGATGCGCGTTTTGACAACTGCTCAAATTAAGTTCTGTGGCGCCCAGTTCCGAAACGAAACGAAGATCTCGAATCTCTTAATCGTTTGAAATAGACAGATTAGGACCAAAGGTGTTTCCACTGTTCCTATTAACTTTATCTTGATACTTCGCCTTCATTTTCGCGTCGTAAGCCGCCGGATGATCCCGAATGAGTTCGTCCGTTCGCCTCTTCTTCCTCTCAAAACTCGTTTTCAGCTCCTACAGTGACATCTTGGAATTGATGTCGGTGAGATAACGGGCGAGTTCGGAGTCAGTTATTGCGTTTTAATAATAGATCCACTCAGAACTGTAGTTCTTGGTCGCTGTTAGGTGCTCTAAATCTTGTATGAAATTGTTGTCTATGAGGACTTGCTTGAGGAATTGGAGGGATTTTACTGGCTCGATTGAGACAATGCAGTTGTCGCGCAAATCGATGTATTGCAGTTTGGACAGTTACTCAATACCTAGTAGGTTGTTGATCTTGGTGTTGTTGATTGTTAGCGAAAGGAGATTCGTTAAGGAGTACACTTGCTTGATAGATTGTAATTATGTGTTATTAATTGATTCGAACTTCTTAAGTTACTCAAATTACTATAAGCCCTCCAAATCTGTTATGTTGCAGTCATTCAACGTTAAATATAATAGTTGAGTTGGTGCTCTCCTGAAACTGAAATTTATGCATTTGTTAATTATTAAGCACTCAACAGATATTAAATCCATGAACTTTACATCTTTAACGCTAGTATCGCTAATTATTTCTAGTTTGTTGTAGTGCACCTCATTCTTATATTTATTTTGCATTTCAGAATCATATTTAGCAAGTAATGGAGCAAGTAATTAATCCGACTTAGTTTTCTTTGGAGCTATTTAAGCTTTTAAGGCTTCAAGAGTTAATATAGAATTTGTATCAATTAAATATGCTGTGAGATCTGAATCTCTAGGAGCTTTTTACAAGCTAATCCAGTCTTGATTTGTCAAATATTCTAGATCTTGTATGAAATTGTTATCAACTAGAACTTACTTCAAGTTAGATAGCTTTTGCAATTACTCAATTGAAACTATCTAGTTATCTTTCAAATTTAAATATTAGAGCTATTTCATGTTCTCTATACCAACTATATTTGTGAGTTTGCAGCTGTTAATCGTGAGTGATGTGATTTGACTCGGGATCTTGTTTAGCACGACCTCTAGGTAGTTGATTAAAGCTCCATTATTATCCGTTTTTAGATACTTCAAAACAGTTTATAACGGAAGTTTCACGTTTTAGCAGTTTTGAACATTCAACGTGTGGATGTTCATTTCGTTCGTGAAACCAAAATCAGTTAGAACTTAATCGTTTTAGATTTGAAGTGCATCATTCACAATAGAATTAACGAATTTGAAGTACATCTCAACATTATAATTGTTTATTTTCGCGAGCTCTTTTACCTGATCTTCTGTACTGTTGGGACCCAGGAAATTCTGGTAATCAGCTAGTTATGGTTTATTCTGGTTCTTAAGTGTAACATTATCAGTAATTGAGTTATTGTCAATTAGAAGTTAACCCTTCATCTGGTTAAGTGGCTAACTAAATATTACCTTGTTGTTAGTTAAATTAACATATTTCAGCTGTTTGAGATTTCCAAGAGCATTGATTCTGTAAATATCATTGTTCTGAAGGTTAAGCACTTAAAGATTAACTAGTGCTTCTAATTCGTTGATATGACGAATGTTGTTAAATCCGAGGTCAAGCTCAACTATTTGTTGCATTTCGAATATTCCAGTAATAGCTTACAACCCGCATTTGTTTATCCTAAGTTTTATTGGGATGCGAGGGCAGTTTTCAAATGATATATTAGCACAATTAGTAATTGAAACATATTACGTTTTGCAAAAGTCTACAAACCCAAATTATTTGATTTATTAGTTATCAGAAATAGTAGCAAGTGGTTTATTTAAACATTTTTTAATAATAATTCTAGTATTATCTGATTCATTAGCGTTTTGTTCAGATACATACCAACTCCACTTAAAATTTGGAAGTGATTCTAAAGCACCAAACGATTCAATCATATTACCATCGAGGCGTAAATCTACAAGCTTTACGAGGTCTTTAATCACGTCAATATCTTTTATTTAGTTGAATGAAGCATCGAGATGAAGAATATTTTTCATATGTTTTACAAAATTAATGCGATTTAAATTATTGTCGCTTATATTCAGTGTTAACAGATTGGTGAGTGACTCTAGATCTTCTGCAAATATTATCTTGTTTTTGCTCAAATTAACCGATTTTAACTGTTTCATGAGCTTTAAACAGTTTATATCAGTAATGGTATTTTCGCTCAAGTCAATTTCTATAAGATTAATTAGTTGCTCAATACCTCGAATTGACTTCAGGTTATTCTAGGCAATATCAAGCTTCTGCAGTTAGTTCATTTTAGCCAAAATCCCTATTTCAGAGATTCTGTTTCCTCGAAGACTCAGCTCAACAACAGACTTCATATTCTCCAAACCGTTTACATTTTCTATGTAACACATGTTCACCGCCAGTTTTTTGATCTTTGTTGGGACTCGTTCGAAGCTCAGGTCGTAGCACTCAAACACGAATAGAGTTTCAATGTTCATAAAATCAGTGAACTAAATACTGCGTAGTTTCTGATCATTGTAAATTACTAACGTTTTATTAATTACCAGAGGAGCGTACTTTAAAATAATAGGATCATAATATGGACTTTGATCTCTTCTGGAAATCGTTTTGGTCATCAATACTGTTGCTTATTCTATTGTGGAGCTAGGTCCTAAATAGTCCAAGAAATTTCTTATTTAAGCTACGTTTTGAGGACAAATCCAGTTAATGTTGAAATTTGGGTTCGTAGCGAGCGCATCAAAATCGTGGATCATGTTACTCGCTAAAAGTAATTACTACAACATAGGTAATGCAGAGAGTGGCTGTGAAAATATAATTTTGTTGTTTGTCATGTTCAAATATTATAGATTTTGAAGATACTGCAAATCGGAAATGTTCTTGATGAAGTTATTGCTGATATCCAGATAGCTCAAGTTCTTCATTAGTCTCACGCCAGAGATTTCTTATAAGCAGCATCCAGACGCAATCAGTTTCGTGATGTGAACCGGAATCGAGCTGATACTTGGGTAGTAGAGCTGGTTTACCTTTAAATTGGCAACATTATCTATTTATTTGTCCGATAGATTTGTGTCAGAACGCACGCAGTAAAATTTTTCGTTGTCTATGATTTGCTCCTCCATTAATTTTAGAGGAAGTGGTGAAATTTAACATTTCATTTGAATAATATTATATATAGTGAAACAGCCAAACAACCAAATAATACTAGACTTAACACCAGACACACAATAGACTTTACAACTTAATCTAGCTGAAAACTTTAAATACTACCTTTCATTATTTACTTATTTAATATTGTTCCAAAATTAAGCACACAAGTTTAGACTTAACAGTGTAACAATGTGTAACAAAATGTCTGTTAAAATATAAGAAAATGACCACCAGAATGCGAAGCCGATACAACATTGTGTCGGGCTCGAAGTAACCGATTGACACATCTTCGTTGGAAATCTTAGAATCGGAACTCACTTGTCTTTTCACTGGACTTTATCTTCGTGGCTCTTCTGTGTCTCAATTGTTTCCACGCACACGCACTCACGGCCACTAGTCCGATTCGCGAGACTTTACTTTATTCTACTTGCACTTCGTGTAAACTGCATCAACATCGAGTCTCATTTGTGTGACGGCTGAAACTAACACGTCTACAGCTCTCGTCTGCCCGAAGCACGCCGTACTTTCCCTTTCCGTTCTCACTTGCATAAGCGGTGCAGCAGGCTCTTTCTGCTGGCGTCGGTCGTCTTCATTTGTGAGAAGTGGTATGAGAGAAACGCTTGTAATATGCAATAAATACACGTTTATATAATTGTCATAAAATGAAACTCGAACAACTTTACTCAGAAAGCAGTTCAGAGCGACTCGCTTTCGGGATGGATAGCTCTGGCTGTGGCATACAGGACCCGCGGGTATCGGAGAAACTGGTTCCAAGTCGACTTCGAGAAACTGGAATAATATTTCACTGTTTTCGTCTGCTTGGACCGCTGTATTTCTGGAAAGATAGCAAAACTTCTCGAAGTCAATAGGAACGAGCTGGCTAACACGAATCAACTCTGATAAATGAATGAATAAGTACTAGCTAGCTTTACAGAACTCTAAAAATCGGAACTCACTTGTCTTTTCACTGGACTTCATCTTCAAGACTCTTCTGGGTCTCATTTGTTTCCACATACACGCACTCACGGCCACTAGTCAGATTCGCGAGACTTTACTTTATTCTGCTTGCACTTCGTGTAAGTATCTTGATCTTCGAGTCTCATTAGCGTGACGGCTGAAACTAACACGTCTACAGCTCTTGTCTGCCCGAAGCACGCCGTACTTTCCCTTTCCGTTCTCACTTGCATAGGCGGTGCTGCAGGCTCTTTCTGCTGGCGTCGGTCGTCTTCATTTGTGAGAAGTGGTGTGTGAGAAACGCTTGTAATATGTGATAAATACATATTTATATTATTGTCATTAAATGAAACTCGAACAACTTTACTCAGAAAGCAGTTCAGAGCGGCTCGCTTTCGGGTTGGGCAGCTCTGGTTGCGGCATACAGGACCCGCAAGTATCGGAGAAACCGGTTCCAAGTCGACTTCGAGAAACTGGAATAATATTTCACTGTTTTCGTCTGCTTGGACCGCTGTATTTCTGGAAAGATAGCAAAACTTCTCGAAGTCAATAGGAACGAGCTGGCTAACACGAATCAACTCTGATAAATGAATGAATAAGTACTAGCTAGCTTTACAGAACTCTAAGAATCGGAACTCACTTGTCTTTTCACTGGACTTCATCTTCAAGACTCTTCTGTGTCGCATTTGTTTCCACATACACGCATTCATGGCCACTAGTCAGATTCGCGAGACTTTACTTTATTCTGCTTGCACTTCGTGTAAGTATCTTGATCTTCGAGTCTCATTAGCGTGACGGCTGAAACTAACACGTCTACAGCTCTTGTCTGCCCGAAGCACGCCGTACTTTCCCTTTCCGTTCTCACTTGCATAGGCGGTGCTGCAGGCTCTTTCTGCTGGCGTCGGTCGTCTTCATTTGTGAGAAGTGGCCAGTGACCTGAGTACAGCTTTTCATGCAAAAGACGTTTCCATTCCTCAAAGAAAGTGCAACTGAGTAAGGCATGGATGTTGTGATCTGAATGTGCTTGTTACGCCTTGAGCTATGGTTATCAGAAGATAATTCAGGGAAGCTCGTTTTGATCAGCAAACCAACTTAACACAGTCAGCATGTCAAAGAGTTAGCGATGAACAGTACGGCTACAACAATAAACTGTGGTGACATATGAGAACAATTTCGTAGACCTTCGGACTGAGCTCATGTGCACAGCAGCGCAAAAGCTGTTGGTTGTAAAAGTTGACATGAAACAAACAATCTTAAATCTGCTGAGTTTATACGCTAAATTTACCGATGTTATACGAGTCTACATGCATATAATATACGGATTTAAACACAAACTTTATTTGATTTGATCAATTAAGCAACTTTTACAAATAGCAAGTTGGTTTTATTTTCTGTAAATCAGTGAATATTAAGTGCAAACATATACAATGGCTAAAGAAACGTTTATAAATTATACAATCATAAATAAAGTGAGTAAAATAATGAAAATTTGATTATATTTAGAAATTGAATAGAATTCGTGGAATTGTAGCAGGCACTTGTTGAAATGTACTCAGAATAAAGGAGTTGTAAATAAGCAAATCAGTTTGAATATTGAAGGTAATTAGTTATTAAATTCGTAGATAAATTTCAACTAAAGCAAACATGATCCAAAGATTCTTTACTGTTGTGCATTTCTTGGAATCGATATCGGCTATGCGGATCAATTTCTCTGTTAAAATACAGTTAATTAATCAAATTAATACGCTAAGTTATGAATAAATGTAAAGAAATGTGATTTGTTAAAACAACTTCAACGACGATTCGAAATGATTTCAGCTTCAAAGTGTAAGTTTGTTGAAAAAGCTAGCTATTATCAATATAACACAGAATATTCACTGAATCGCAGAGAAATCACGCTGAGCCAGAGAATTTCGTCAAATCATCATTCATTTCAGCTTGAAAAGCAAATTGTTTGGAAATTCGGCGCTCTGTTGCCAGAATAATATAATCGCCAGCACGGGCTCAAATAGCTCCAAATGCAGATAGATGCTGAAAAGTTCTCATTAAGCATGTATTCTTTGCGTGCTCAGCTTACGAAGAAAATAGCCAAATGTTGGGAAAGTACTCCAAGAGTGCCCTGTAAAGCGAATTTCCGGTCAAGATCAATTTTTCAGGTTCAAGTTGCCATTTGAGCAACAGTCTTCCATTAGTGGAGTGGATGAATATGTGCAAATTCTGCGATTGGCTATTTGGCTGTAATAAATGTGCAATTGCGAGTCTCGGTATTGCGTTTAAAATAAAATTTTAATAATTGTGGTGCAAAAAGTGGTATTGTGCTGTGGTGGTATATAAATCGAAAATATGCGTGGAGCGGAAGCTATTAGATTGGGTAAAGTGAAATTAGTGAGAAATGTGCCAGAGGGTGAGAATACTGACTTGAGGAGATAGAGATGTGCGAAAATTACTTTTTTGGGATAAAATAGAATATTGTTGAGCTAGAGAAGAATAAATGCAAAGTGTGAACTTTGGGGGTGGTAGTATGCATGTACACCATGTAATCCAGCATTCACTTACAACCATGCCCATGAGTGTACTTTCAGCCTTAATTCTCTTTCCCGTATATCAGGTGCAGCCTGGGGTGTATTTCCTGTCCCTAGGTCTTGTCTCTTACGTGAAACAGTGATCCCGAGTTTTATTCTATTCTACTATTTTATTCCATCATCATCATCATCATCATTATTGGTTCCTTAGTATTCCCACTTTCCTTCCATCACTCTTTCCCTCCATCACTCTTTCCTTCCATCACTCTTTCCCTCCACTCTAACCTACAGTTCCCTCCTCCAGGTAGGTAGGTAGGTAGGCACGGTTAGGTAGGCGAATAACTCGTTCGCTGGCGGCTCACTCGCATTCCCAGGTTTGAAGGTAGTCTTATAACATTGGTCTGGATGGTGGGCGACCAGTACTGCGGCGCCGAGAAGGTTTTTCGGCGGCTGATTTCGTCGGCTGCGGAGTGGTTCGCGTTCGTGCGAATTCGCGTGAAAAGAGCTAGCAGGTCGTTCCAGGGAGTAGACTGAAGGCTCTGGACGTCAGAGTCTGTCCGGGTTCTGGATCGGTGCTGCTCTGTTCTCTCCTCGTGGAGAGGTGCTCTTGGCCTGGACCTGGACCTGGATCATGATCTGGATCTGGCTTGGAGCGCAAAGCAAAGGTAAAACAAAGTTCACTGGGAGGTCTGGACCAGACAACGTGGCCGACCAAGTCGAAAGCACGGGATCACTGCGGGTCCGCGTCGCTTTCCGCTCGTTCTCCGATTCGTTCGGAACTGCGTGGCGTGGCTTCTTCACTCTCTGCGTCTTCTTCGCTTCCGTCTTCCCTGGGCCTCGGTCTTCTGAACCTGGCAGCGTCTCGCCTGTCTCCTCGGCGTCATATTTCGCGCAACTTCAGCTTCTTGCCGATCGGTTGCCGCGGTTGTGCCCGCTTTGGACGACAGCTTCTGGCTTCGGTTCAATCCCTGGGTCCGGGTTCGCCTGGGTCGGCTTCTGGTTTGCTCATCTGGGCCTTGGTCTGGTATTTCGCTGAATCTGCTTCCCTTGGTTCCGGTTGACTTGGCGCGGGGTCATCTTGGTCTCGGTTGCGGCATGCGTGTGGTTTTGGGCTGGGCTGCCTCTCACGTGTCCGTCTAGGCGTTCGCTCGTGTTTCCGTGGATGTCGTCGGTGGTGGGTGAAGGTTTGACTTCTTACAGCAACCGTGGAATGTCGGGGTAGTTTGGAGCATTTTAAATTTCGTGGAGGAGTTGTATGGTAGTGGCGTCGCATGTGCGTCAGTTTCAATGGATTATTTCATCGGAATTTAAGCGCTGATGGTGCAGGGGCCTCATTTGAGTGGGATTTGTTGTGGCATCATTTGATTTAAAGGAGAGAAGTGGTTACATGAAACGAGTTTATTTAACATTTTTTAATTTGATAACGAATCGCTACTAAATTGTCCCACTCTATATGAAATCAAATAAAATAAATCATTGCCTCAACGGCTGAATAAGGTTGCGCTAACAACAATTTCATCTTTATATATAATAGTACTCTCGGCCGCATGGTGGCAGCTCGTAAAACACACATGAATTCACGCATTATTCCTTAAATCCATCCGTCAACCAAGGCAGTTACCAAGAGTGACCATAAACAAGGAAATATTGAAACAACGCATCGAGACGACCAGAAGTCACAGAGATTTCTTTCAAGCGGCAACTGGAAGTTCTTTTCAATATTTTAGACTTTAAGACAGCGAAGACAACACGAAGATGGAACTGAATCAACTAAAATTGGATTGAGGCAATAAGACCAGCGATTATGATGTTAAGAAGAGCACGATCGGCTTTGGTAAGCAGCAGGGCCGGCTGAACCGGATCGATCTCAAAGCTTGGCCCAGAAATTTGCAGCTGAGTCTGGAGCGAAGTATTCGACAACGGACTGGCTGCTTCGAATGAAAACATAACGAGAGCCTGCATTTAGGCCTTACGTCTGGATTCGAAACAGATTTACAAGCAAGCTAGACAAAACAAACGAAACTAAACACGGCAGTGAAATATGTTTGTTACTATAATATATAAATACCAACGCGAGAAGGAGCGCTCGAACCGGGTAACAGCTAAACGTTACATTAACTGGATGCGTTTACACTACTAAATTTAAACATTCAAAGACTGTTCGCTTATAACATAAATAGACCGACATAATATAATTATTCACTCCATAAAATGTAACAATTCCCCACCTAGATGCCTCTTAAATACGTATCTGCTGCATACAACGCCGTAATTTAAAATATATTCTTAGTTAAATCGGTTACAGTTGCATTTGAAGAATATTTAGCTCTACTTCCTTTACATTTTAAATACAACAGGTACAACTACGAGTCAGCAAGCGTATTGATCTGTACAAAGATGTCATTTAAATAATATTCAATAATACATGAACATAGTTTCTTCAACCCGCATTTGAATGTGTGTGTTTAAAGCTGTCGAATTCGAAGCGACAGCGGAGGGGCGCTCTCACCTGGACGTGAATACGACCAGAACGAGTTCTATTCTTTATATAAGCGCGCGCAGCGCCTTCAAATTTTCACAATTGTTTGCCTAAATTGAACACAGCAAAACTATATCCTTAAATTCAACAATTCAAGACAAAAATCACTTATTTCCTGTAAATTTACCTTAAAGTTCATTCATTCTTAGATTCATGCTTACAGCTGCTTCAAATTCGCCAAATTCAGATTATCGTAAGATTCAATTTGATTCAAAGGGAGAAATGTTCTGTTCTGTCTCATTTCTTTGATTCTTTCGTTTTAGGTACGCCGGCCGCGGATAACTTAGAACGCTGGACAAGCAACACGTCCTTCTCTGCTCCTTTAGATTTAGTTTAAACCAGTACAATTAATAAGCCTTTAGAATTTGTTAAACAAAGTAGCCGCTACTGAATAAGTTACTACAGCCAAATAAAATACCTGAGGAGGGTTTCGATGCCATATTAGATCTAAAAATTAAAGTAACCATAAATTCATATTTGGAGTGGTTTAATTAATTCATAACTCTGGAAAATGGATTTGGCACCGGGAAAACTATTAGTTCTGCTCATAGTTGAACGGACAGACAAATGCACTGTCCACTAAAATTTTAAGTGCACCTTCTAGTGTCCATTTGATTGGAGTGAAAATATTGCTTGGATAAAACTCGTATTAATTAATAAAACGCATTATACTAGAGTAGTTTTTTATTATTCGCTATTTAATATTTGTTGTGAATTCATTTAGTGAAATTTGGAATTCTACAGCTTACGTTCTGGTTTAAAGAAGATGCGTTTAAATATCAATATAGAAGTAGGACTAAGTGCTGAATTGTAATTTAGAATCGCTGTTGAAGAGGTCCTTCTGTATAAATCCTTTTAAGGCTGGCATTCAAGTAGACTTGTTGTTGCAAACTCGTGAGTCAGAGCTGAATGTGTGGAAGCTAGAAATATATAATAACGGCATTACGTCATTGTAACACTGACGTAATACAATCCGCTCTTAAGTCACAGCAGAAGCACGCAAAAATCACAAGTGCTAGAATCAGTACAAATTGTTTATTGATGCAATCATTGAGAGTGACTCGTGGAGGTTTCAAGGAAGATATATAGAACTTGGAAGTATTAATATATGTATTGGAGTGAGTTCGTGTTGACGCAAGTCTCCGGCTATCGATTTAAGAGTAATTTGTTACATTTTGAAATTGACAGGTTGAGACATGAAATTTATTAAACACTGTATTATTATTTGTTTATATTGCAGAAATACTGTACTCATGCAATATAATTGAATTATAGAAAGATGTCCAAAAGTCAAATTATTATTGTGTGTAAACAAATATGAATATTATAAATGTTACAATATGAAGATATTACTATTTTACAAAGTATTTACAACATCAAAATATTACCAGTTTAGGTAGTGTGAAATACAAGTCAATCCGGGAGTACTCCAGAAAGAGTGTATAAGTGACTTTGGAAGAACAATGAAGAGAATTCACTCCATAATGATAGATAAAGACGACTTTGACCGTTGCAGGGGTGCTCCAGCGGGAAAACAGGTGTTTAGGAAAAGTGTTAGTGGAGGTCTGAACAAGAGGAAATTTAACTTCGCCTATGAAGAGCTCCCGAGAGTGCCGATTTTTTCGCATTTGATTGTGATTTTCCCCTTTCCCTCCTTTTTCTTTTTCCCTTGCAGCCTGGCCGGCGTTGAGGCCGGAGGCTACGGTAATGGGTCCTAATTGTTATAAGACTACCTTCAAACCTGGGAATGCGATTATTCGCCAACCTAACCGGTAGGCACGGTTAGGTAGGCGAATAACTCGTTCGCTGGCGGCTCACTCGCATTCCCAGGTTTGAAGGTAGTCTTATAACATTGGTCTGGATGGTGGGCGACCAGTACTGCGGCGCCGAGAAGGTTTTTCGGCGGCTGATTTCGTCGGCTGCGGAGTGGTTCGCGTTCGTGCGAATTCGCGTGAAAAGAGCTAGCAGGTCGTTCCAGGGAGTAGACTGAAGGCTCTGGACGTCAGAGTCTGTCCGGGTTCTGGATCGGTGCTGCTCTGTTCTCTCCTCGTGGAGAGGTGCTCTTGGCCTGGACCTGGACCTGGATCATGATCTGGATCTGGCTTGGAGCGCAAAGCAAAGGTAAAACAAAGTTCACTGGGAGGTCTGGACCAGACAACGTGGCCGACCAAGTCGAAAGCACGGGATCACTGCGGGTCCGCGTCGCTTTCCGCTCGTTCTCCGATTCGTTCGGAACTGCGTGGCGTGGCTTCTTCACTCTCTGCGTCTTCTTCGCTTCCGTCTTCCCTGGGCCTCGGTCTTCTGAACCTGGCAGCGTCTCGCCTGTCTCCTCGGCGTCATATTTCGCGCAACTTCAGCTTCTTGCCGATCGGTTGCCGCGGTTGTGCCCGCTTTGGACGACAGCTTCTGGCTTCGGTTCAATCCCTGGGTCCGGGTTCGCCTGGGTCGGCTTCTGGTTTGCTCATCTGGGCCTTGGTCTGGTATTTCGCTGAATCTGCTTCCCTTGGTTCCGGTTGACTTGGCGCGGGGTCATCTTGGTCTCGGTTGCGGCATGCGTGTGGTTTTGGGCTGGGCTGCCTCTCACGTGTCCGTCTAGGCGTTCGCTCGTGTTTCCGTGGATGTCGTCGGTGGTGGGTGAAGGTTTGACTTCTTACAGCAACCGTGGAATGTCGGGGTAGTTTGGAGCATTTTAAATTTCGTGGAGGAGTTGTATGGTAGTGGCGTCGCATGTGCGTCAGTTTCAATGGATTATTTCATCGGAATTTAAGCGCTGATGGTGCAGGGGCCTCATTTGAGTGGGATTTGTTGTGGCATCATTTGATTTAAAGGAGAGAAGTGGTTACATGAAACGAGTTTATTTAACATTTTTTAATTTGATAACGAATCGCTACTAAATTGTCCCACTCTATATGAAATCAAATAAAATAAATCATTGCCTCAACGGCTGAATAAGGTTGCGCTAACAACAATTTCATCTTTATATATAATAGTACTCTCGGCCGCATGGTGGCAGCTCGTAAAACACACATGAATTCACGCATTATTCCTTAAATCCATCCGTCAACCAAGGCAGTTACCAAGAGTGACCATAAACAAGGAAATATTGAAACAACGCATCGAGACGACCAGAAGTCACAGAGATTTCTTTCAAGCGGCAACTGGAAGTTCTTTTCAATATTTTAGACTTTAAGACAGCGAAGACAACACGAAGATGGAACTGAATCAACTAAAATTGGATTGAGGCAATAAGACCAGCGATTATGATGTTAAGAAGAGCACGATCGGCTTTGGTAAGCAGCAGGGCCGGCTGAACCGGATCGATCTCAAAGCTTGGCCCAGAAATTTGCAGCTGAGTCTGGAGCGAAGTATTCGACAACGGACTGGCTGCTTCGAATGAAAACATAACGAGAGCCTGCATTTAGGCCTTACGTCTGGATTCGAAACAGATTTACAAGCAAGCTAGACAAAACAAACGAAACTAAACACGGCAGTGAAATATGTTTGTTACTATAATATATAAATACCAACGCGAGAAGGAGCGCTCGAACCGGGTAACAGCTAAACGTTACATTAACTGGATGCGTTTACACTACTAAATTTAAACATTCAAAGACTGTTCGCTTATAACATAAATAGACCGACATAATATAATTATTCACTCCATAAAATGTAACAATTCCCCACCTAGATGCCTCTTAAATACGTATCTGCTGCATACAACGCCGTAATTTAAAATATATTCTTAGTTAAATCGGTTACAGTTGCATTTGAAGAATATTTAGCTCTACTTCCTTTACATTTTAAATACAACAGGTACAACTACGAGTCAGCAAGCGTATTGATCTGTACAAAGATGTCATTTAAATAATATTCAATAATACATGAACATAGTTTCTTCAACCCGCATTTGAATGTGTGTGTTTAAAGCTGTCGAATTCGAAGCGACAGCGGAGGGGCGCTCTCACCTGGACGTGAATACGACCAGAACGAGTTCTATTCTTTATATAAGCGCGCGCAGCGCCTTCAAATTTTCACAATTGTTTGCCTAAATTGAACACAGCAAAACTATATCCTTAAATTCAACAATTCAAGACAAAAATCACTTATTTCCTGTAAATTTACCTTAAAGTTCATTCATTCTTAGATTCATGCTTACAGCTGCTTCAAATTCGCCAAATTCAGATTATCGTAAGATTCAATTTGATTCAAAGGGAGAAATGTTCTGTTCTGTCTCATTTCTTTGATTCTTTCGTTTTAGGTACGCCGGCCGCGGATAACTTAGAACGCTGGACAAGCAACACGTCCTTCTCTGCTCCTTTAGATTTAGTTTAAACCAGTACAATTAATAAGCCTTTAGAATTTGTTAAACAAAGTAGCCGCTACTGAATAAGTTACTACAGCCAAATAAAATACCTGAGGAGGGTTTCGATGCCATATTAGATCTAAAAATTAAAGTAACCATAAATTCATATTTGGAGTGGTTTAATTAATTCATAACTCTGGAAAATGGATTTGGCACCGGGAAAACTATTAGTTCTGCTCATAGTTGAACGGACAGACAAATGCACTGTCCACTAAAATTTTAAGTGCACCTTCTAGTGTCCATTTGATTGGAGTGAAAATATTGCTTGGATAAAACTCGTATTAATTAATAAAACGCATTATACTAGAGTAGTTTTTTATTATTCGCTATTTAATATTTGTTGTGAATTCATTTAGTGAAATTTGGAATTCTACAGCTTACGTTCTGGTTTAAAGAAGATGCGTTTAAATATCAATATAGAAGTAGGACTAAGTGCTGAATTGTAATTTAGAATCGCTGTTGAAGAGGTCCTTCTGTATAAATCCTTTTAAGGCTGGCATTCAAGTAGACTTGTTGTTGCAAACTCGTGAGTCAGAGCTGAATGTGTGGAAGCTAGAAATATATAATAACGGCATTACGTCATTGTAACACTGACGTAATACAATCCGCTCTTAAGTCACAGCAGAAGCACGCAAAAATCACAAGTGCTAGAATCAGTACAAATTGTTTATTGATGCAATCATTGAGAGTGACTCGTGGAGGTTTCAAGGAAGATATATAGAACTTGGAAGTATTAATATATGTATTGGAGTGAGTTCGTGTTGACGCAAGTCTCCGGCTATCGATTTAAGAGTAATTTGTTACATTTTGAAATTGACAGGTTGAGACATGAAATTTATTAAACACTGTATTATTATTTGTTTATATTGCAGAAATACTGTACTCATGCAATATAATTGAATTATAGAAAGATGTCCAAAAGTCAAATTATTATTGTGTGTAAACAAATATGAATATTATAAATGTTACAATATGAAGATATTACTATTTTACAAAGTATTTACAACATCAAAATATTACCAGTTTAGGTAGTGTGAAATACAAGTCAATCCGGGAGTACTCCAGAAAGAGTGTATAAGTGACTTTGGAAGAACAATGAAGAGAATTCACTCCATAATGATAGATAAAGACGACTTTGACCGTTGCAGGGGTGCTCCAGCGGGAAAACAGGTGTTTAGGAAAAGTGTTAGTGGAGGTCTGAACAAGAGGAAATTTAACTTCGCCTATGAAGAGCTCCCGAGAGTGCCGATTTTTTCGCATTTGATTGTGATTTTCCCCTTTCCCTCCTTTTTCTTTTTCCCTTGCAGCCTGGCCGGCGTTGAGGCCGGAGGCTACGGTAATGGGTCCTAATTGTTATAAGACTACCTTCAAACCTGGGAATGCGATTATTCGCCAACCTAACCGGTAGGCACGGTTAGGTAGGCGAATAACTCGTTCGCTGGCGGCTCACTCGCATTCCCAGGTTTGAAGGTAGTCTTATAACATTGGTCTGGATGGTGGGCGACCAGTACTGCGGCGCCGAGAAGGTTTTTCGGCGGCTGATTTCGTCGGCTGCGGAGTGGTTCGCGTTCGTGCGAATTCGCGTGAAAAGAGCTAGCAGGTCGTTCCAGGGAGTAGACTGAAGGCTCTGGACGTCAGAGTCTGTCCGGGTTCTGGATCGGTGCTGCTCTGTTCTCTCCTCGTGGAGAGGTGCTCTTGGCCTGGACCTGGACCTGGATCATGATCTGGATCTGGCTTGGAGCGCAAAGCAAAGGTAAAACAAAGTTCACTGGGAGGTCTGGACCAGACAACGTGGCCGACCAAGTCGAAAGCACGGGATCACTGCGGGTCCGCGTCGCTTTCCGCTCGTTCTCCGATTCGTTCGGAACTGCGTGGCGTGGCTTCTTCACTCTCTGCGTCTTCTTCGCTTCCGTCTTCCCTGGGCCTCGGTCTTCTGAACCTGGCAGCGTCTCGCCTGTCTCCTCGGCGTCATATTTCGCGCAACTTCAGCTTCTTGCCGATCGGTTGCCGCGGTTGTGCCCGCTTTGGACGACAGCTTCTGGCTTCGGTTCAATCCCTGGGTCCGGGTTCGCCTGGGTCGGCTTCTGGTTTGCTCATCTGGGCCTTGGTCTGGTATTTCGCTGAATCTGCTTCCCTTGGTTCCGGTTGACTTGGCGCGGGGTCATCTTGGTCTCGGTTGCGGCATGCGTGTGGTTTTGGGCTGGGCTGCCTCTCACGTGTCCGTCTAGGCGTTCGCTCGTGTTTCCGTGGATGTCGTCGGTGGTGGGTGAAGGTTTGACTTCTTACAGCAACCGTGGAATGTCGGGGTAGTTTGGAGCATTTTAAATTTCGTGGAGGAGTTGTATGGTAGTGGCGTCGCATGTGCGTCAGTTTCAATGGATTATTTCATCGGAATTTAAGCGCTGATGGTGCAGGGGCCTCATTTGAGTGGGATTTGTTGTGGCATCATTTGATTTAAAGGAGAGAAGTGGTTACATGAAACGAGTTTATTTAACATTTTTTAATTTGATAACGAATCGCTACTAAATTGTCCCACTCTATATGAAATCAAATAAAATAAATCATTGCCTCAACGGCTGAATAAGGTTGCGCTAACAACAATTTCATCTTTATATATAATAGTACTCTCGGCCGCATGGTGGCAGCTCGTAAAACACACATGAATTCACGCATTATTCCTTAAATCCATCCGTCAACCAAGGCAGTTACCAAGAGTGACCATAAACAAGGAAATATTGAAACAACGCATCGAGACGACCAGAAGTCACAGAGATTTCTTTCAAGCGGCAACTGGAAGTTCTTTTCAATATTTTAGACTTTAAGACAGCGAAGACAACACGAAGATGGAACTGAATCAACTAAAATTGGATTGAGGCAATAAGACCAGCGATTATGATGTTAAGAAGAGCACGATCGGCTTTGGTAAGCAGCAGGGCCGGCTGAACCGGATCGATCTCAAAGCTTGGCCCAGAAATTTGCAGCTGAGTCTGGAGCGAAGTATTCGACAACGGACTGGCTGCTTCGAATGAAAACATAACGAGAGCCTGCATTTAGGCCTTACGTCTGGATTCGAAACAGATTTACAAGCAAGCTAGACAAAACAAACGAAACTAAACACGGCAGTGAAATATGTTTGTTACTATAATATATAAATACCAACGCGAGAAGGAGCGCTCGAACCGGGTAACAGCTAAACGTTACATTAACTGGATGCGTTTACACTACTAAATTTAAACATTCAAAGACTGTTCGCTTATAACATAAATAGACCGACATAATATAATTATTCACTCCATAAAATGTAACAATTCCCCACCTAGATGCCTCTTAAATACGTATCTGCTGCATACAACGCCGTAATTTAAAATATATTCTTAGTTAAATCGGTTACAGTTGCATTTGAAGAATATTTAGCTCTACTTCCTTTACATTTTAAATACAACAGGTACAACTACGAGTCAGCAAGCGTATTGATCTGTACAAAGATGTCATTTAAATAATATTCAATAATACATGAACATAGTTTCTTCAACCCGCATTTGAATGTGTGTGTTTAAAGCTGTCGAATTCGAAGCGACAGCGGAGGGGCGCTCTCACCTGGACGTGAATACGACCAGAACGAGTTCTATTCTTTATATAAGCGCGCGCAGCGCCTTCAAATTTTCACAATTGTTTGCCTAAATTGAACACAGCAAAACTATATCCTTAAATTCAACAATTCAAGACAAAAATCACTTATTTCCTGTAAATTTACCTTAAAGTTCATTCATTCTTAGATTCATGCTTACAGCTGCTTCAAATTCGCCAAATTCAGATTATCGTAAGATTCAATTTGATTCAAAGGGAGAAATGTTCTGTTCTGTCTCATTTCTTTGATTCTTTCGTTTTAGGTACGCCGGCCGCGGATAACTTAGAACGCTGGACAAGCAACACGTCCTTCTCTGCTCCTTTAGATTTAGTTTAAACCAGTACAATTAATAAGCCTTTAGAATTTGTTAAACAAAGTAGCCGCTACTGAATAAGTTACTACAGCCAAATAAAATACCTGAGGAGGGTTTCGATGCCATATTAGATCTAAAAATTAAAGTAACCATAAATTCATATTTGGAGTGGTTTAATTAATTCATAACTCTGGAAAATGGATTTGGCACCGGGAAAACTATTAGTTCTGCTCATAGTTGAACGGACAGACAAATGCACTGTCCACTAAAATTTTAAGTGCACCTTCTAGTGTCCATTTGATTGGAGTGAAAATATTGCTTGGATAAAACTCGTATTAATTAATAAAACGCATTATACTAGAGTAGTTTTTTATTATTCGCTATTTAATATTTGTTGTGAATTCATTTAGTGAAATTTGGAATTCTACAGCTTACGTTCTGGTTTAAAGAAGATGCGTTTAAATATCAATATAGAAGTAGGACTAAGTGCTGAATTGTAATTTAGAATCGCTGTTGAAGAGGTCCTTCTGTATAAATCCTTTTAAGGCTGGCATTCAAGTAGACTTGTTGTTGCAAACTCGTGAGTCAGAGCTGAATGTGTGGAAGCTAGAAATATATAATAACGGCATTACGTCATTGTAACACTGACGTAATACAATCCGCTCTTAAGTCACAGCAGAAGCACGCAAAAATCACAAGTGCTAGAATCAGTACAAATTGTTTATTGATGCAATCATTGAGAGTGACTCGTGGAGGTTTCAAGGAAGATATATAGAACTTGGAAGTATTAATATATGTATTGGAGTGAGTTCGTAGTGACGCAAGTCTCCGGCTATCGATTTAAGAGTAATTTGTTACATTTTGAAATTGACAGGTTGAGACATGAAATTTATTAAACACTGTATTATTATTTGTTTATATTGCAGAAATACTGTACTCATGCAATATAATTGAATTATAGAAAGATGTCCAAAAGTCAAATTATTATTGTGTGTAAACAAATATGAATATTATAAATGTTACAATATGAAGATATTACTATTTTACAAAGTATTTACAACATCAAAATATTACCAGTTTAGGTAGTGTGAAATACAAGTCAATCCGGGAGTACTCCAGAAAGAGTGTATAAGTGACTTTGGAAGAACAATGAAGAGAATTCACTCCATAATGATAGATAAAGACGACTTTGACCGTTGCAGGGTGCTCCAGCGGGAAAACAGGTGTTTAGGAAAAGTGTTAGTGGAGGTCTGAACAAGAGGAAATTTAACTTCGCCTATGAAGAGCTCCCGAGAGTGCCGATTTTTTCGCATTTGATTGTGATTTTCCCCTTTCCCTCCTTTTTCTTTTTCCCTTGCAGCCTGGCCGGCGTTGAGGCCGGAGGCTACGGTAATGGGTCCTAATTGTTATAAGACTACCTTCAAACCTGGGAATGCGATTTTCGCCAACCTAACCGGTAGGCACGGTTAGGTAGGCGAATAACTCGTTCGCTGGCGGCTCACTCGCATTCCCAGGTTTGAAGGTAGTCTTATAACATTGGTCTGGATGGTGGGCGACCAGTACTGCGGCGCCGAGAAGGTTTTTCGGCGGCTGATTTCGTCGGCTGCGGAGTGGTTCGCGTTCGTGCGAATTCGCGTGAAAAGAGCTAGCAGGTCGTTCCAGGGAGTAGACTGAAGGCTCTGGACGTCAGAGTCTGTCCGGTTCTGGATCGGTGCTGCTCTGTCTCTCCTCGTGGAGAGGTGCTCTTGGCCTGACCTGGACCTGGATCATGATCTGGATCTGGCTTGGAGCGCAAAGCAAAGGTAAAACAAAGTTCACTGGGAGGTCTGGACCAGACAACGTGGCCGACCAAGTCGAAAGCACGGGATCACTGCGGGTCCGCGTCGCTTTCCGCTCGTTCTCCGATTCGTTCGGAACTGCGTGGCGTGGCTTCTTCACTCTCTGCGTCTTCTTCGCTTCCGTCTTCCCTGGGCCTCGGTCTTCTGAACCTGGCAGCGTCTCGCCTGTCTCCTCGGCGTCATATTTCGCGCAACTTCAGCTTCTTGCCGATCGGTTGCCGCGGTTGTGCCCGCTTTGGACGACAGCTTCTGGCTTCGGTTCAATCCCTGGGTCCGGGTTCGCCTGGGTCGGCTTCTGGTTTGCTCATCTGGGCCTTGGTCTGGTATTTCGCTGAATCTGCTTCCCTTGGTTCCGGTTGACTTGGCGCGGGGTCATCTTGGTCTCGGTTGCGGCATGCGTGTGGTTTTGGGCTGGGCTGCCTCTCACGTGTCCGTCTAGGCGTTCGCTCGTGTTTCCGTGGATGTCGTCGGTGGTGGGTGAAGGTTTGACTTCTTACAGCAACCGTGGAATGTCGGGGTAGTTTGGAGCATTTTAAATTTCGTGGAGGAGTTGTATGGTAGTGGCGTCGCATGTGCGTCAGTTTCAATGGATTATTTCATCGGAATTTAAGCGCTGATGGTGCAGGGGCCTCATTTGAGTGGGATTTGTTGTGGCATCATTTGATTTAAAGGAGAGAAGTGGTTACATGAAACGAGTTTATTTAACATTTTTTAATTTGATAACGAATCGCTACTAAATTGTCCCACTCTATATGAAATCAAATAAAATAAATCATCTCAACGGCTGAATAAGGTTGCGCTAACAACAATTTCATCTTTATATATAATAGTACTCTCGGCCGCATGGTGGCAGCTCGTAAAACACACATGAATTCACGCATTATTCCTTAAATCCATCCGTCAACCAAGGCAGTTACCAAGAGTGACCATAAACAAGGAAATATTGAAACAACGCATCGAGACGACCAGAAGTCACAGAGATTTCTTTCAAGCGGCAACTGGAAGTTCTTTTCAATATTTTAGACTTTAAGACAGCGAAGACAACACGAAGATGGAACTGAATCAACTAAAATTGGATTGAGGCAATAAGACCAGCGATTATGATGTTAAGAAGAGCACGATCGGCTTTGGTAAGCAGCAGGGCCGGCTGAACCGGATCGATCTCAAAGCTTGGCCCAGAAATTTGCAGCTGAGTCTGGAGCGAAGTATTCGACAACGGACTGGCTGCTTGAATGAAAACATAACGAGAGCCTGCATTTAGGCTCTCCACGTCTGGATTCGAAACAGATCACAAGCAAGCTAGACAAAACAAACGAAACTAAACACGGCAGTGAAATATGTTTGTTACTATAATATATAAATACCAACGCGAGAAGGAGCGCTTCGAACCGCACGAAAGCAAATGTTACATTAACTGGATGCGTTTACACTAATACTAAATTTAAACATTCAAAGACTGTTCGCTTATAACATAAATAGACCGACATAATATAATTATTCACTCCATAAAATGTAACACTCCCCACCTAGATGCCTCTTAAATACGTATCTGCTGCATACAACGCCGTAATTTAGCAACAAATATATTCTTAGTTAAATCAATACACAGCATTTGAAGAATATTTAGCCTACTTCCTTTACATTTTAAATACAACAGGTACAACTACGAGTCAGCAAGCGTATTGATCTGTACAAAGATGTCATTTAAATAATATTCAATAATACATGAACATAGTTTCTTCAACCCGCATTTGAATGTGTGTGTTTAAAGCTGTCGAATCTGGAAGCGACAGCGGAGGGCGCTCTCACCTGGACGTGAATACGACCAGAACGAGTTCTATTCTTTATATAAGGCGCGCAGCGCCTAAAATTTTCACAATGCTGGTCGCCTAAATTGAACACAGCAAAACTATATCCTTAAATTCAACAATTCAAGACAAAAAATCACTTATTTCCTGTAAATTTACCTTAAAGTTCATTCATTCTTAGATTCATGCTTACAGCTGCTTCCAAATTCGCCAAATTCAGATTATCGTAAGATTCAATTTGATTCAAAGGAGAAATGTTCTCTGTTCTGTCTCATTTCTTTGATTCTTTCGTTTTAGGCACGCCGGTCGCGGATAACTTAGAACGCTGGACAAGCAAACACGTCCTTCTGCTCCTTTAGATTTAGTTTAAACCAGTACAATTAATCCTTTAGAATTTGTTAAACAAAGTAGCCGCTACTGAATAAGTTACTACAGCCAAATAAAAATACCTGAGGAGGGTTTCTGATGCCATATTAGATCTAAAATTAAAGTAACCATAAATTCATATTTTGGAGTGGTTTAATTAATTCATAACTCTGGAAATGGATTTGGCACCGGGAAAACTATTAGTTCTGTTCATAGTTGAACGGACAGACAAATGCACTGTCCACTAAAAATTTTAAGTGCACCTTCTAGTGTCCATTTGATTGAGTGAAAATATTTTGGATAAAACCTCGTATTAATTAATAAAACGCATTATACCAGAGTAGTTTTTATTATTCGCTATTTAATATTGTTGTGAATTCATTTAGTGAAATTTGGAATTCTACAGCTTACGTTCTGGTTTAAAGAAGATGCGTTTAAATATCAATATAGAAGTAGGACTAAGTGCCTGAATTGTAATTTAGAATCGCTGTTGAAGAGGTCCTTCTGTATAAATCCTTATAAGGCTGGCATTCAAGTAGACTTGTTGTTGCAAACTCGTGAGTCAGAGCTGAATGTGGAAGCTAGAAATATATAATAACGGCATTACGTCATTGTAACACTGACGTAATACAACAACTCTTAAGTCACAGCAGAAGCACGCAAAATCACAAGTGCAAGAATCAGTACAAATTGTTTATTGATGCAATCTATTGAGAGTGACTCGTGGAGGTTTCAAGGAAGATATATAGAACTTGGAAGTATTATATGTATTGGAGTGAGTTCAAAGTTGACGCAAGTCTCCGGCTATCGATTTAAGAGTAATTTGTTACATTTTGAAATTGACAGGTTGAGACATGAAATTTATTAAACACTGTATTATTATTTGTTTATATTGCAGAAACACTGTACTCATGCAATATAATTGAATTATAGAAAGATGTCCAAAAGTCAAATTATTATTGTGTGTAAACAAATATGAATATTATAAATGTTACAATATGAAGATATTACTATTTTACAAAGTATTTACAACATCAAAATATTACCAGTTTAGGTAGTGTGAAATATAAGTCAATCCGGGAGTACTCAGAAAGAGTGTATAAGTGACTTTGGAAGAACAATGAAGAGAATTCACTCCATAATGATAGATAAAGACGACTTTGACCGTTGCAGGGGTGCTCCAGCGGGAAAACAGGTGTTTAGGAAAAGTGTTAGTGGAGGTCTGAACAAGAGGAAATTTAACTTTCGCTCAGAAGAGCTCCCGAGAGTGCTGATTTTTTCGCATTTGATTGTGATTTTCCCTTTCCTCCTTTTTTTCTTTTTCCCTTGCAGCCTGGCCGGCGAGGCTGCCAGAGGAATATGGTAATGGTTCTACTTGTTATAAGATTGTTTTTCGAAACCTGGGAATGCGATTATTCGCCAACCGGTAGGTAGGCACGGTTAGGTAGGCGAATAACTCGTTCGCTGGCGGCTCACTCGCATTCCCAGGTTTGAAGGTAGTCTTATAACATTGGTCTGGATGGTGGGCGACCAGTACTGCGGCGCCGAGAAGGTTTTTCGGCGGCTGATTTCGTCGGCTGCGGAGTGGTTCGCGTTCGTGCGAATTCGCGTGAAAAGAGCTAGCAGGTCGTTCCAGGGAGTAGACTGAAGGCTCTGGACGTCAGAGTCTGTCCGGGTTCTGGATCGGTGCTGCTCTGTTCTCTCCTCGTGGAGAGGTGCTCTTGGCCTGGACCTGGACCTGGATCATGATCTGGATCTGGCTTGGAGCGCAAAGCAAAGGTAAAACAAAGTTCACTGGGAGGTCTGGACCAGACAACGTGGCCGACCAAGTCGAAAGCACGGGATCACTGCGGGTCCGCGTCGCTTTCCGCTCGTTCTCCGATTCGTTCGGAACTGCGTGGCGTGGCTTCTTCACTCTCTGCGTCTTCTTCGCTTCCGTCTTCCCTGGGCCTCGGTCTTCTGAACCTGGCAGCGTCTCGCCTGTCTCCTCGGCGTCATATTTCGCGCAACTTCAGCTTCTTGCCGATCGGTTGCCGCGGTTGTGCCCGCTTTGGACGACAGCTTCTGGCTTCGGTTCAATCCCTGGGTCCGGGTTCGCCTGGGTCGGCTTCTGGTTTGCTCCTCTGGGCCTTGGTCTGGTATTTCGCTGAATCTGCTTCCCTTGGTTCCGGTTGACTTGGCGCGGGGTCATCTTGGTCTCGGTTGCGGCATGCGTGTGGTTTTGGGCTGGGCTGCCTCTCACGTGTCCGTCTAGGCGTTCGCTCGTGTTTCCGTGGGATGTCGTCGGTAGGTGAAGGTTTGACTTCTTACAGCAACCGTGGAATGTCGGGTAGTTTGGGAGCATTTTAAATTTCGTGGAGGAGTTGTATGGTAGTGGCGTCGCATGCGCGTCAGTTTCAATGGATTATTTCATCGGAATTTAAGCGCTGATGGTGCAGGGCCTCATTTGAGGGATTTGTTGTGGCATCATTTGATTTAAAGGAGAGAAGTGGTTACATGAAACGAGTTTATTTAACATTTTAATTTGATAACGAATCGCTACTAAATTGTCCCACTCTATATGAAATCAAATAAAATAAATCATTGCCCTCAACGGCTGAATAAGGTTGCGCTAACAACAATTTCATCTTTTATATATAATAGTACTCTCGGCCGCATGGTGGCAGCTCAAACACACATGAATTCACGCATTATTCAGCAAATCCATCCGTCAACCAAGGCAGTTACCAAGAGTGACTATAAACAAGAAATATTGAAACAACGCATCGAGACGACCAGAAGTCACAGAGATTTCTTTCAAGCGGCAACTGGAAGTCTTTTTTTCAATATTTTAGACTTTAAGACAGCGAAGACAACACGAAGATGGAACTGAATCAACTAAAATTGGATTGAGGCAATAAGACCAGCGATTATGATGTTAAGAAGAGCACGATTCGCTTTGCGAGGTAAGGCAGTGGCCGGCTGAACCGGATCGATCTCAAGTTTGGCCAGAAATTTGCAGCTGAGTCTGAGCAGAATATTCGACAACGGACTGCTTCTGAATGAAAACATAACGAGAGCCTGCATTTAGGCCTTACGTCTGGATTCGAAACAGATTTACAAGCAAGCTAGACAAAACAAACGAAACTAAACACGGCAGTGAAATATGTTTGTTACTATAATATATAAATACCAACGCGAGAAGGAGCGCTCGAACCGGGTAACAGCTAAACGTTACATTAACTGGATGCGTTTACACTACTAAATTTAAACATTCAAAGACTGTTCGCTTATAACATAAATAGACCGACATAATATAATTATTCACTCCATAAAATGTAACAATTCCCCACCTAGATGCCTCTTAAATACGTATCTGCTGCATACAACGCCGTAATTTAAAATATATTCTTAGTTAAATCGGTTACAGTTGCATTTGAAGAATATTTAGCTCTACTTCCTTTACATTTTAAATACAACAGGTACAACTACGAGTCAGCAAGCGTATTGATCTGTACAAAGATGTCATTTAAATAATATTCAATAATACATGAACATAGTTTCTTCAACCCGCATTTGAATGTGTGTGTTTAAAGCTGTCGAATTCGAAGCGACAGCGGAGGGGCGCTCTCACCTGGACGTGAATACGACCAGAACGAGTTCTATTCTTTATATAAGCGCGCGCAGCGCCTTCAAATTTTCACAATTGTTTGCCTAAATTGAACACAGCAAAACTATATCCTTAAATTCAACAATTCAAGACAAAAATCACTTATTTCCTGTAAATTTACCTTAAAGTTCATTCATTCTTAGATTCATGCTTACAGCTGCTTCAAATTCGCCAAATTCAGATTATCGTAAGATTCAATTTGATTCAAAGGGAGAAATGTTCTGTTCTGTCTCATTTCTTTGATTCTTTCGTTTTAGGTACGCCGGCCGCGGATAACTTAGAACGCTGGACAAGCAACACGTCCTTCTCTGCTCCTTTAGATTTAGTTTAAACCAGTACAATTAATAAGCCTTTAGAATTTGTTAAACAAAGTAGCCGCTACTGAATAAGTTACTACAGCCAAATAAAATACCTGAGGAGGGTTTCGATGCCATATTAGATCTAAAAATTAAAGTAACCATAAATTCATATTTGGAGTGGTTTAATTAATTCATAACTCTGGAAAATGGATTTGGCACCGGGAAAACTATTAGTTCTGCTCATAGTTGAACGGACAGACAAATGCACTGTCCACTAAAATTTTAAGTGCACCTTCTAGTGTCCATTTGATTGGAGTGAAAATATTGCTTGGATAAAACTCGTATTAATTAATAAAACGCATTATACTAGAGTAGTTTTTTATTATTCGCTATTTAATATTTGTTGTGAATTCATTTAGTGAAATTTGGAATTCTACAGCTTACGTTCTGGTTTAAAGAAGATGCGTTTAAATATCAATATAGAAGTAGGACTAAGTGCTGAATTGTAATTTAGAATCGCTGTTGAAGAGGTCCTTCTGTATAAATCCTTTTAAGGCTGGCATTCAAGTAGACTTGTTGTTGCAAACTCGTGAGTCAGAGCTGAATGTGTGGAAGCTAGAAATATATAATAACGGCATTACGTCATTGTAACACTGACGTAATACAATCCGCTCTTAAGTCACAGCAGAAGCACGCAAAAATCACAAGTGCTAGAATCAGTACAAATTGTTTATTGATGCAATCATTGAGAGTGACTCGTGGAGGTTTCAAGGAAGATATATAGAACTTGGAAGTATTAATATATGTATTGGAGTGAGTTCGTGTTGACGCAAGTCTCCGGCTATCGATTTAAGAGTAATTTGTTACATTTTGAAATTGACAGGTTGAGACATGAAATTTATTAAACACTGTATTATTATTTGTTTATATTGCAGAAATACTGTACTCATGCAATATAATTGAATTATAGAAAGATGTCCAAAAGTCAAATTATTATTGTGTGTAAACAAATATGAATATTATAAATGTTACAATATGAAGATATTACTATTTTACAAAGTATTTACAACATCAAAATATTACCAGTTTAGGTAGTGTGAAATACAAGTCAATCCGGGAGTACTCCAGAAAGAGTGTATAAGTGACTTTGGAAGAACAATGAAGAGAATTCACTCCATAATGATAGATAAAGACGACTTTGACCGTTGCAGGGGTGCTCCAGCGGGAAAACAGGTGTTTAGGAAAAGTGTTAGTGGAGGTCTGAACAAGAGGAAATTTAACTTCGCCTATGAAGAGCTCCCGAGAGTGCCGATTTTTTCGCATTTGATTGTGATTTTCCCCTTTCCCTCCTTTTTCTTTTTCCCTTGCAGCCTGGCCGGCGTTGAGGCCGGAGGCTACGGTAATGGGTCCTAATTGTTATAAGACTACCTTCAAACCTGGGAATGCGATTATTCGCCAACCTAACCGGTAGGCACGGTTAGGTAGGCGAATAACTCGTTCGCTGGCGGCTCACTCGCATTCCCAGGCTTGAAGGTAGTCTTATAACATTGGTCTGGATGGTGGGCGACCAGTACTGCGGCGCCGAGAAGGTTTTTCGGCGGCTGATTTCGTCGGCTGCGGAGTGGTTCGCGTTCGTGCGAATTCGCGTGAAAAGAGCTAGCAGGTCGTTCCAGGGAGTAGACTGAAGGCTCTGGACGTCAGAGTCTGTCCGGGTTCTGGATCGGTGCTGCTCTGTTCTCTCCTCGTGGAGAGGTGCTCTTGGCCTGGACCTGGACCTGGATCATGATCTGGATCTGGCTTGGAGCGCAAAGCAAAGGTAAAACAAAGTTCACTGGGAGGTCTGGACCAGACAACGTGGCCGACCAAGTCGAAAGCACGGGATCACTGCGGGTCCGCGTCGCTTTCCGCTCGTTCTCCGATTCGTTCGGAACTGCGTGGCGTGGCTTCTTCACTCTCTGCGTCTTCTTCGCTTCCGTCTTCCCTGGGCCTCGGTCTTCTGAACCTGGCAGCGTCTCGCCTGTCTCCTCGGCGTCATATTTCGCGCAACTTCAGCTTCTTGCCGATCGGTTGCCGCGGTTGTGCCCGCTTTGGACGACAGCTTCTGGCTTCGGTTCAATCCCTGGGTCCGGGTTCGCCTGGGTCGGCTTCTGGTTTGCTCATCTGGGCCTTGGTCTGGTATTTCGCTGAATCTGCTTCCCTTGGTTCCGGTTGACTTGGCGCGGGGTCATCTTGGTCTCGGTTGCGGCATGCGTGTGGTTTTGGGCTGGGCTGCCTCTCACGTGTCCGTCTAGGCGTTCGCTCGTGTTTCCGTGGATGTCGTCGGTGGTGGGTGAAGGTTTGACTTCTTACAGCAACCGTGGAATGTCGGGGTAGTTTGGAGCATTTTAAATTTCGTGGAGGAGTTGTATGGTAGTGGCGTCGCATGTGCGTCAGTTTCAATGGATTATTTCATCGGAATTTAAGCGCTGATGGTGCAGGGGCCTCATTTGAGTGGGATTTGTTGTGGCATCATTTGATTTAAAGGAGAGAAGTGGTTACATGAAACGAGTTTATTTAACATTTTTTAATTTGATAACGAATCGCTACTAAATTGTCCCACTCTATATGAAATCAAATAAAATAAATCATTGCCTCAACGGCTGAATAAGGTTGCGCTAACAACAATTTCATCTTTATATATAATAGTACTCTCGGCCGCATGGTGGCAGCTCGTAAAACACACATGAATTCACGCATTATTCCTTAAATCCATCCGTCAACCAAGGCAGTTACCAAGAGTGACCATAAACAAGGAAATATTGAAACAACGCATCGAGACGACCAGAAGTCACAGAGATTTCTTTCAAGCGGCAACTGGAAGTTCTTTTCAATATTTTAGACTTTAAGACAGCGAAGACAACACGAAGATGGAACTGAATCAACTAAAATTGGATTGAGGCAATAAGACCAGCGATTATGATGTTAAGAAGAGCACGATCGGCTTTGGTAAGCAGCAGGGCCGGCTGAACCGGATCGATCTCAAAGCTTGGCCCAGAAATTTGCAGCTGAGTCTGGAGCGAAGTATTCGACAACGGACTGGCTGCTTCGAATGAAAACATAACGAGAGCCTGCATTTAGGCCTTACGTCTGGATTCGAAACAGATTTACAAGCAAGCTAGACAAAACAAACGAAACTAAACACGGCAGTGAAATATGTTTGTTACTATAATATATAAATACCAACGCGAGAAGGAGCGCTCGAACCGGGTAACAGCTAAACGTTACATTAACTGGATGCGTTTACACTACTAAATTTAAACATTCAAAGACTGTTCGCTTATAACATAAATAGACCGACATAATATAATTATTCACTCCATAAAATGTAACAATTCCCCACCTAGATGCCTCTTAAATACGTATCTGCTGCATACAACGCCGTAATTTAAAATATATTCTTAGTTAAATCGGTTACAGTTGCATTTGAAGAATATTTAGCTCTACTTCCTTTACATTTTAAATACAACAGGTACAACTACGAGTCAGCAAGCGTATTGATCTGTACAAAGATGTCATTTAAATAATATTCAATAATACATGAACATAGTTTCTTCAACCCGCATTTGAATGTGTGTGTTTAAAGCTGTCGAATTCGAAGCGACAGCGGAGGGGCGCTCTCACCTGGACGTGAATACGACCAGAACGAGTTCTATTCTTTATATAAGCGCGCGCAGCGCCTTCAAATTTTCACAATTGTTTGCCTAAATTGAACACAGCAAAACTATATCCTTAAATTCAACAATTCAAGACAAAAATCACTTATTTCCTGTAAATTTACCTTAAAGTTCATTCATTCTTAGATTCATGCTTACAGCTGCTTCAAATTCGCCAAATTCAGATTATCGTAAGATTCAATTTGATTCAAAGGGAGAAATGTTCTGTTCTGTCTCATTTCTTTGATTCTTTCGTTTTAGGTACGCCGGCCGCGGATAACTTAGAACGCTGGACAAGCAACACGTCCTTCTCTGCTCCTTTAGATTTAGTTTAAACCAGTACAATTAATAAGCCTTTAGAATTTGTTAAACAAAGTAGCCGCTACTGAATAAGTTACTACAGCCAAATAAAATACCTGAGGAGGGTTTCGATGCCATATTAGATCTAAAAATTAAAGTAACCATAAATTCATATTTGGAGTGGTTTAATTAATTCATAACTCTGGAAAATGGATTTGGCACCGGGAAAACTATTAGTTCTGCTCATAGTTGAACGGACAGACAAATGCACTGTCCACTAAAATTTTAAGTGCACCTTCTAGTGTCCATTTGATTGGAGTGAAAATATTGCTTGGATAAAACTCGTATTAATTAATAAAACGCATTATACTAGAGTAGTTTTTTATTATTCGCTATTTAATATTTGTTGTGAATTCATTTAGTGAAATTTGGAATTCTACAGCTTACGTTCTGGTTTAAAGAAGATGCGTTTAAATATCAATATAGAAGTAGGACTAAGTGCTGAATTGTAATTTAGAATCGCTGTTGAAGAGGTCCTTCTGTATAAATCCTTTTAAGGCTGGCATTCAAGTAGACTTGTTGTTGCAAACTCGTGAGTCAGAGCTGAATGTGTGGAAGCTAGAAATATATAATAACGGCATTACGTCATTGTAACACTGACGTAATACAATCCGCTCTTAAGTCACAGCAGAAGCACGCAAAAATCACAAGTGCTAGAATCAGTACAAATTGTTTATTGATGCAATCATTGAGAGTGACTCGTGGAGGTTTCAAGGAAGATATATAGAACTTGGAAGTATTAATATATGTATTGGAGTGAGTTCGTGTTGACGCAAGTCTCCGGCTATCGATTTAAGAGTAATTTGTTACATTTTGAAATTGACAGGTTGAGACATGAAATTTATTAAACACTGTATTATTATTTGTTTATATTGCAGAAATACTGTACTCATGCAATATAATTGAATTATAGAAAGATGTCCAAAAGTCAAATTATTATTGTGTGTAAACAAATATGAATATTATAAATGTTACAATATGAAGATATTACTATTTTACAAAGTATTTACAACATCAAAATATTACCAGTTTAGGTAGTGTGAAATACAAGTCAATCCGGGAGTACTCCAGAAAGAGTGTATAAGTGACTTTGGAAGAACAATGAAGAGAATTCACTCCATAATGATAGATAAAGACGACTTTGACCGTTGCAGGGGTGCTCCAGCGGGAAAACAGGTGTTTAGGAAAAGTGTTAGTGGAGGTCTGAACAAGAGGAAATTTAACTTCGCCTATGAAGAGCTCCCGAGAGTGCCGATTTTTTCGCATTTGATTGTGATTTTCCCCTTTCCCTCCTTTTTCTTTTTCCCTTGCAGCCTGGCCGGCGTTGAGGCCGGAGGCTACGGTAATGGGTCCTAATTGTTATAAGACTACCTTCAAACCTGGGAATGCGATTATTCGCCAACCTAACCGGTAGGCACGGTTAGGTAGGCGAATAACTCGTTCGCTGGCGGCTCACTCGCATTCCCAGGTTTGAAGGTAGTCTTATAACATTGGTCTGGATGGTGGGCGACCAGTACTGCGGCGCCGAGAAGGTTTTTCGGCGGCTGATTTCGTCGGCTGCGGAGTGGTTCGCGTTCGTGCGAATTCGCGTGAAAAGAGCTAGCAGGTCGTTCCAGGGAGTAGACTGAAGGCTCTGGACGTCAGAGTCTGTCCGGGTTCTGGATCGGTGCTGCTCTGTTCTCTCCTCGTGGAGAGGTGCTCTTGGCCTGGACCTGGACCTGGATCATGATCTGGATCTGGCTTGGAGCGCAAAGCAAAGGTAAAACAAAGTTCACTGGGAGGTCTGGACCAGACAACGTGGCCGACCAAGTCGAAAGCACGGGATCACTGCGGGTCCGCGTCGCTTTCCGCTCGTTCTCCGATTCGTTCGGAACTGCGTGGCGTGGCTTCTTCACTCTCTGCGTCTTCTTCGCTTCCGTCTTCCCTGGGCCTCGGTCTTCTGAACCTGGCAGCGTCTCGCCTGTCTCCTCGGCGTCATATTTCGCGCAACTTCAGCTTCTTGCCGATCGGTTGCCGCGGTTGTGCCCGCTTTGGACGACAGCTTCTGGCTTCGGTTCAATCCCTGGGTCCGGGTTCGCCTGGGTCGGCTTCTGGTTTGCTCATCTGGGCCTTGGTCTGGTATTTCGCTGAATCTGCTTCCCTTGGTTCCGGTTGACTTGGCGCGGGGTCATCTTGGTCTCGGTTGCGGCATGCGTGTGGTTTTGGGCTGGGCTGCCTCTCACGTGTCCGTCTAGGCGTTCGCTCGTGTTTCCGTGGATGTCGTCGGTGGTGGGTGAAGGTTTGACTTCTTACAGCAACCGTGGAATGTCGGGGTAGTTTGGAGCATTTTAAATTTCGTGGAGGAGTTGTATGGTAGTGGCGTCGCATGTGCGTCAGTTTCAATGGATTATTTCATCGGAATTTAAGCGCTGATGGTGCAGGGGCCTCATTTGAGTGGGATTTGTTGTGGCATCATTTGATTTAAAGGAGAGAAGTGGTTACATGAAACGAGTTTATTTAACATTTTTTAATTTGATAACGAATCGCTACTAAATTGTCCCACTCTATATGAAATCAAATAAAATAAATCATTGCCTCAACGGCTGAATAAGGTTGCGCTAACAACAATTTCATCTTTATATATAATAGTACTCTCGGCCGCATGGTGGCAGCTCGTAAAACACACATGAATTCACGCATTATTCCTTAAATCCATCCGTCAACCAAGGCAGTTACCAAGAGTGACCATAAACAAGGAAATATTGAAACAACGCATCGAGACGACCAGAAGTCACAGAGATTTCTTTCAAGCGGCAACTGGAAGTTCTTTTCAATATTTTAGACTTTAAGACAGCGAAGACAACACGAAGATGGAACTGAATCAACTAAAATTGGATTGAGGCAATAAGACCAGCGATTATGATGTTAAGAAGAGCACGATCGGCTTTGGTAAGCAGCAGGGCCGGCTGAACCGGAATCGATCTCAAAGCTTGGCCCAGAAATTTGCAGCTGAGTCTGGAGCGAAGTATTCGACAACGGACTGGCTGCTTCGAATGAAAACATAACGAGAGCCTGCATTTAGGCCTTACGTCTGGATTCGAAACAGATTTACAAGCAAGCTAGACAAAACAAACGAAACTAAACACGGCAGTGAAATATGTTTGTTACTATAATATATAAATACCAACGCGAGAAGGAGCGCTCGAACCGGGTAACAGCTAAACGTTACATTAACTGGATGCGTTTACACTACTAAATTTAAACATTCAAAGACTGTTCGCTTATAACATAAATAGACCGACATAATATAATTATTCACTCCATAAAATGTAACAATTCCCCACCTAGATGCCTCTTAAATACGTATCTGCTGCATACAACGCCGTAATTTAAAATATATTCTTAGTTAAATCGGTTACAGTTGCATTTGAAGAATATTTAGCTCTACTTCCTTTACATTTTAAATACAACAGGTACAACTACGAGTCAGCAAGCGTATTGATCTGTACAAAGATGTCATTTAAATAATATTCAATAATACATGAACATAGTTTCTTCAACCCGCATTTGAATGTGTGTGTTTAAAGCTGTCGAATTCGAAGCGACAGCGGAGGGGCGCTCTCACCTGGACGTGAATACGACCAGAACGAGTTCTATTCTTTATATAAGCGCGCGCAGCGCCTTCAAATTTTACAATTGTTTGCCTAAATTGAACACAGCAAAACTATATCCTTAAATTCAACAATTCAAGACAAAAATCACTTATTTCCTCAAAATTTACCTAAAGTTCATTCATTCTAGATTCATGCCAGCTCTTCAAATTCCACAAATTCAGATTATCGTAAGATTCAATTTGATTCAAAGGGAGAAATGTTCTGTTCTGTCTCATTTCTTTGATTCTTTCGTTTTAGGTACGCCGGCCGCGGATAACTTAGAACGCTGGACAAGCAACACGTCCTTTCTGCTCCTTAGATTTAGTTTAAACCAGTACAATTAATAAGCCTTTAGAATTTGTTAAACAAAGTAGCCGCTACTGAATAAGTTACTACAGCCAAATAAAATACCTGAGGAGGGTTTCGATGCCATATTAGATCTAAAATTAAAGTAACCATAAATTCATATTTGAGTGGTTTAATTAATTCATAACTCTGGAAAATGGATTTGGCACCGGAAAACTATTAGTTCTGCTCATAGTTGAACGGACAGACAAATGCACTGTCCACTAAAATTTTAAGTGCACCTTCTAGTGTCCATTTGATTGAGTGAAAATATTGCTTGATAAAACTCGTATTAATTAATAAAACGCATTATACTAGAGTAGTTTTTTATTATTCGCTATTTAATATTTGTTGTGAATTCATTTAGTGAAATTTGGAATTCTACAGCTTACGTTCTGGTTTAAAGAAGATGCGTTTAAATATCAATATAGAAGTAGGACTAAGTGCTGAATTGTAATTTAGAATCGCTGTTGAAGAGGTCCTTCTGTATAAATCCTTTTAAGGCTGGCATTCAAGTAGACTTGTTGTTGCAAACTCGTGAGTCAGAGCTGAATGTGTGGAAGCTAGAAATATATAATAACGGCATTACGTCATTGTAACACTGACGTAATACAATCCACTCTTAAGTCACAGCAGAAGCACGCAAAAATCACAGTGCTAGAATCAGTACAAATTGTTTATTGATGCAATCATTGAGAGTGACTCGTGGAGGTTTCAAGGATATATATAGAACTTGGAAGTATTAATATATGTATTGAGTGAGTTCAAATACACGCAAGTCTCCGGCTATCGATTTAAGAGTAATTTGTTACATTTTGAAATTGACAGGTTGAGACATGAAATTTATTAAACACTGTATTATTATTTGTTTATATTGCAGAAATACTGTACTCATGCAATATAATTGAATTATAGAAAGATGTCCAAAAAGTCAACTATTATGTGTAAACAAATATGAATATTATAAATGTTACAATATGAAGATATTACTATTTTACAAAGTATTTACAACATCAAAATATTACCAGTTTAGGTAGTGTGAAATACAAGTCAATCCGGAGTACTCCAGAAAAAGAGTGTATAAGTGACTTTGGAAGAACAATGAAGAGAATTCACTCATAATGATAGATAAAGACGACTTTGACCGTTGCAGGGTGCTCCTCGGGAAAACAGGTGTTTAGGAAAAGTGTTAGTGGAGGTCTGAACAAGAGGAAATTAACTTCGCCTAAGAAGAGCTCCCGAGAGTGCCGATTTTTTCGCATTTGATTGTGATTTTCCTTTCCTCCTTTTTCTTTTTCCTGCAGCCCGGCGGCGTTGAGGCCGGAGGCTACGGTAATGGGTCCACATAAGACTCATTCAAAACCTGGGAATGCGATTCTCGCCAACCCAACCGGTAGGCACGGTTAGGTAGGCGAATAACTCGTTCGCTGGCGGCTCACTCGCATTCCCAGGCTTGAAGGTAGTCTTATAACATTGGTCTGGATGGTGGGCGACCAGTACTGCGGCGCCGAGAAGGTTTTTCGGCGGCTGATTTCGTCGGCTGCGGAGTGGTTCGCGTTCGTGCGAATTCGCGTGAAAAGAGCTAGCAGGTCGTTCCAGGGAGTAGACTGAAGGCTCTGGACGTCAGAGTCTGTCCGGGTTCTGGATCGGTGCTGCTCTGTTCTCTCCTCGTGGAGAGGTGCTCTTGGCCTGGACCTGGACCTGGATCATGATCTGGATCTGGCTTGGAGCGCAAAGCAAAGGTAAAACAAAGTTCACTGGGAGGTCTGGACCAGACAACGTGGCCGACCAAGTCGAAAGCACGGGATCACTGCGGGTCCGCGTCGCTTTCCGCTCGTTCTCCGATTCGTTCGGAACTGCGTGGCGTGGCTTCTTCACTCTCTGCGTCTTCTTCGCTTCCGTCTTCCCTGGGCCTCGGTCTTCTGAACCTGGCAGCGTCTCGCCTGTCTCCTCGGCGTCATATTTCGCGCAACTTCAGCTTCTTGCCGATCGGTTGCCGCGGTTGTGCCCGCTTTGGACGACAGCTTCTGGCTTCGGTTCAATCCCTGGGTCCGGGTTCGCCTGGGTCGGCTTCTGGTTTGCTCATCTGGGCCTTGGTCTGGTATTTCGCTGAATCTGCTTCCCTTGGTTCCGGTTGACTTGGCGCGGGGTCATCTTGGTCTCGGTTGCGGCATGCGTGTGGTTTTGGGCTGGGCTGCCTCTCACGTGTCCGTCTAGGCGTTCGCTCGTGTTTCCGTGGATGTCGTCGGTAGGTGAAGGTTTGACTTCAGCAACCGTGGAATGTCGGGGTAGTTTGGAGCATTTTAAATTTCGTGGAGGAGTTGTATGAAGTATGTCGCATGTGCGTCAGTTTCATGGATTATTTCATCGGAATTTAAGCGCTGATGGTGCAGGGGCCTCATTTAGTGGGATTTGTTGTAGGCATCATTTGATTTAAAGGAGAGAAGTGGTTACATGAAACGAGTTTATTTAACATTTTTAATTTGATAACGAATCGCTACTAAATTGTCCCACCTATATGAAATCAAATAAAATAAATCATCTCAACGGCTGAATAAGGTTGCAGGCTTAACAACAATTTCATCTTTATATATAATAGTACTTCGGCCGCATGGTGGTAGCTCGTAAACACACATGAATTCACGCATTATTCCTTAAATCCATCCGTCAACCAAGGCAGTTACCAAGAGTGACCATAAACAAGGAAATATTGAAACAACGCATCAGAGACGACCAGAAGTCACAGAGATTTCTTTTCAAGCGGCAACTGTGTTCTTTTCAATATTTTAGACTTTAAGACAGCGAAGCGAAGACAACACGAAGATGGAACTGAATCAACTAAAATTGGATTGAGGCAATAAGGTAAGGATTATGATGTTAAGAAGAGCACGATCGGCTTTTGGTGGCTGGGGGCCGGCGGAACCGGATCGATCTCAAAGCTTGGCCTCAGAAATTTCTGCAGCTGAGTCTGGAGCGAAGTATTCGACAACGGACTGGCTGCTTCGAATGAAAACATAACGAGAGCCTGCATTTAGGCCTTACGTCTGGATTCGAAACAGATTTACAAGCAAGCTAGACAAAACAAACGAAACTAAACACGGCAGTGAAATATGTTGTTACTATAATATATAAATACCAACGCGAGAAGGAGCGCTCGAACCGGGCAACAGCAGCTAACGTTACATTAACTGGATGCGTTTACACTACTAAATTTAAACATTCAAAGACTGTTCGCTTATAACATAAATAGACCGACATAATATACCATTCCACCCATAAAATGTAAACAATTCCCCACCTAGATGCCTCTTAAATACGTATCTGCTGCATACAACGCCGTAATTTAAAAATATATTCTAGTTGTAAATGGTTACAGTTTGCATTTGAAGAATATTTAGCTCTACTTCCTTTACATTTTAAATACAACAGGTACAACTACGAGTCAGCAAGCGTATTGATCTGTACAAAGATGTCATTTAAATAATATTCTAATAATACATGAACATAGTTTCTTCAACCCGCATTTGAATGTGTGTGTTTAAAGCTGTCGAATTCGAAGCGACAGCGGAGGGCGCTCTCACCTGGACGTGAATACGACCAGAACGAGTTCTATTCTTTATATAAGCGCGCGCAGCGCCTTCAAATTCGGCCAATTGTTTGCCTAAATTGAACACAGCAAAACTATATCTGTAAATTCAACAATTCAAGACAAAAATCACTTATTTCCTGTAAATTTACCAAAGTTCATTCATTCTTAGATTCATGCTTGCCGCTTCAAATTCGCCAAATTCAGATTATCGTAAGATTCAATTTGATTCAAAGGGAGAAATGTTCTGTTCTGTCTCATTTCTTTGATTCTTTGTTTTAGGTACGCCGGCCATGCGGATAACTTAGAACGCTGGACAAGCAACACGTCCTTCTGCTCCTTTAGATTTAGTTTAAACCAGTACAATTAAGACAAGCCTTTAGAATTTGTTAAACAAAAGTAGCCAAGCTACTGAATAAGTTACTACAGCCAAATAAAATACCTTGAGAGGGTTTCTTAGATGCCATTAGATCTAAAATTAAAGTAACCATACCCATATTTGGAGTGGTTTAATTAATTCATAACTCTGAAAATGGATTTGGCACCGGGAAAACTATTAGTTCTGTTCTCATAGTTGAACGGACAGATGAAACGCACTGGGTCCACTAAAATTTTAAGTGGCAATTTTCTAGTGTCCATTTGATTGGAGTGAAAATATTGCTTACAAAACTTCGTATTAATTAATAAAACGCATTATACCAGAGTAGTTTTTTTATTATTCGTTATTTAATATTTACAGAATTCATTTAGTGAAATTTAAATTCTACAGCTTACGTTCTGGCTTAAAGTTAGAAGATGCGTTTAAATATCAATATAGAAGTAGTGACCATGCTGAATTGTACTTAGAATCGCTGTTGAAGAGGTCCTTCAGTATAAATCCTTAAGGCTGGCATTCAAGTAGACTTGTTGTTGCAAACTCGTGAGTCAGAGCCAAATGTGTGGAAGCTAGAAATATATAATAACGGCATTACGCGTCATTGTAAACACTGACGTAATACAATCCAAGCCTTAAGTCACAAAGAGAAGCACGCAAAATCACAAGTGCTAGAATCAGTACAAATTGTTTATTGATGCACCATTGAGACTCCGTGGAGGTTTCAAGGAAGATATATAGAACTTGGAAGTATTAATATATGTATTGGAGTGAGTTCGTGTTGACAAAGTTCCGGCCATCGATTTAAGAAAGCAATTTGTTACATTTTGAAATTGACAGGTTGAGACATGAAATTTATTAAACACTGTATTATTATTTGCTTATATTGCAGAAATACTGTACTCATGCAATATAATTGAATTATAGAAAGATGTCCAAAAAGTCAAATTATTATTGTGTGTAAACAAATATGAATATTATAAATAAGTATAATATGAAGATATTACTATTTTACAAAAGTATTTACAACATCAAAATATTACCAGTTTAGGTAGTGTGAAATGTACAAGTCAATCCGAGTACTCCAGAAAGAGTGTGTATAAGTGACTCTTGGAAGAACAATGAAGAGAATTCACTCCATAATGATAGATAAAGACGACTTTGACTAAGTTGCAGGGTGTTCCAGCGGGAAAACAGGTGTTTAGGCGCGTTAGTGGAGGTCTGAACAAGAGAAATTTAACTCGCTCATGAAGAGCTCCTGAGAGTGCGATTTTTTCTGCATTTGATTGTGATTTTCCTCTTTCTCTCTCCTTTTTCTTTTTTTCCTGCAGCCTGGCCGGCGTTGGAGGCCGGAGTGTCACGGTACGGTTCCATTAGTTATAAGATTGCTTCAGAAACCTGGGAATGCGATTATTCGCCAACCCAACCGGCAGGCAACATAGGTAGGTGAATAACTACCGCCGGCGGCTCACTCCGCACCCTGCGTTTGAAGGCAGTCTTATAACATTGGTCTGGATGGTGGGGCGACCAGGGCTGCGGCGCCGAGAAGGTTTTTCGCGGCTGATTTCGTCGGTTGCGGAGGTTCGCGTTCGTGCGAATTGGGCGCAAAAAGAGCCAGCAGGTCGTTCCAGGAGCAGGACTGAAGGCTCTGACGTCAGAGTTCGTCCGGGTTCTGATCGGTGCTGCTCTGTTCTCTCCCTCGGAGAGGTGCTCTTGGCCTGACCTGGACCTGGATCATGATCTGGATCTGGCTTGAGCAAATAAAGGTAAACAAAGTTCACTGGGAGGCCTGACCAGACAACGGGCCGACCGTCGAAAGCACGGATCACTGCGGGTCCGCGTCGCTTCCGCTCGTTCTCCGATTCGCGAACTGCGTGGCGTGGCTCTTCCCCACTTTCTGCGTCTTCGCTTCCGTCTTCCCGCCTCGGTCTTCTGAACCTGGCAGCGTCTCGCCTGCCTCCTCGGCGTCATATTTTCGCGCAACTTCAGCTTCTGCCGATTTGTTGCCGCGGTTGTGCCCCGCTTTTGGACGACAGCTTCGGCTTCGGTTCAACCCCGTCCGGGTTCGCCTGGGTCATTTCTGGTTTGCTCATCTGGGCCTTGGCCTGGTATTTCTTCACCTGCTTCCTTTGCCTGCTGACGGGCGCGGTCATTCGGTCCCGGTTGCATGCGTGTGGTTTTGGGCCGCTGCCACGTGTCCGTTCAGGCGTTCGCTCGTAAGCTTCGTGGATGTCGTCGGTGGGTGAAGGTCGACTTTCTTACAGCAACCGTGGAATGTCGGGGTAGTTTCTGGAGCATTTTAAATTTCGTGGAGGAGTTGTATGGCGGCGTCGCATGCGCGCCGTTTCACGGATTATTTCATCGGAATTCTAAGCGCCGATGGTAGGGCCTCATTTGAGTGGGATTTGTTGTGGCATCATTTGATTTTAAAGGAGAGAAGTGGTTACATGAAACGAGTTTATTTAACATTTTTAATTTGATAACGAATCGCACTAAATTGTCCCAATTTATGAAATCAAATAAATAAATCATTGCCCCTCAACGGCTGAATAAGGTTGCGCTTAACAACAATTTCATCTTTTATATAGCAATAGTACTTTCTCGGCCGTATGGTGGCAGTCAGCTCACACATGAATTCACGCATTATTCCCTAAATCCATCCGTCAACCAAGGCAGTTACCAAGAGCGACTATAAACAAGGAAATATTGAAACAACGCATCGAGACGACCAGAAGTCACAGAGCCTCTTTCAAGCGCAACTGGAAGTTCTTTTCAATATTTTAGACTCTGTGCAAGACAGCGAAGACAAATACGAAGATGGAACTGAATCAACTAAATTGGATTGAGTGCAATAAGACCAGCGATTATGATGTTAAGAAGAGCACGATCGGTTTTGGTGGCAGCAGGGCCGGCTGAACTGGATCGATCTCTAAAGTTTGGCCCAGAAATTTGCAGCTGAGTTCGATGAAGTATTCGATAATGACTGGTTGCTTGAATGAACATAACGAGAGCCTGCATTTAGGCCTTAAGGTCTGATTCGAAACAGATTTACATAAGCAAGCTAGACAAAACAAACGAAACTAAACACGGCAGTGAAATATGTTTGTTAATATAATATATAAATACCAACGCGAGAAGGAAAGGCTCGAAACCGGGCAACAGCTAAACGTTACATTAACTGGATGCGTTTACACTACTAAATTTAAACATTCAAAGACTGCTCGCTTATAACATAAATAGACCGACATAATATAATTATTCACTCCATAAATGTGCAACAATTCCCACCTAGATGCCTTCCTCTAAATGTATTCGCCGGCACTACAACGCCGTAATTTAAAATATATTCTTAGTTAAATCGGTTACAGTTGGGTATTTGGAAGAATATTTAGCTTCTATTTCCTTTACATTTTAAATACAACAGGTGTTAAATTCACGAGTCAGCAAGCGTATTGATCTGTACAAAGATGTCATTTAAATAATATTCACAATACATGAACATAGTTTCTTCAACCCGCATTTGAATGTAGGCTTAAAGTTGTCGAATTCGGAAGACAGCGGAGGGGGCGCTCTGCTCGACGTGAATACGACCAGAACGAGTTCTATTCTTTATATAAGCGGCAGCGCCTTTCAAATTTTTCACAAATTGTTTGCCTGCAATTGAACACAGCAAAACTATATCCTAAATTCGAATACCAAGACAAAAATCACTTATTTCCTGTAAATTTACCTTGAAGTTCATTCATTCTTAGATTCATGCTACAGCTGCTTCAAATTCGCCAAATTCAGATTATCGTAAGATTCAATTCTGATTCAAAGGAGAAATGTTCTGTTCTTTGTCTCATTTCTTTGATTCTTTTCTGTTTTGTGGGTACGCCGGTTGCGGATAACTTAGAACGCTGGACAAGCAACACGTCCTTCTTCTGCTCCTTTTTAGATTTAGTTTCTAAACCAGTACAATTAATAAGCCTTTAGAATTTGTTAAACAAAGTAGCTGCTACTGAATAAGTTACTACAGCCAAATAAAATTACCTGGAGAGGGTTTCGATGCCATATTAGATCTAAAAATTAAAGTAACCATAAAATTCATATTGAGTGGTTTAATTAATTCATAACTCTGGAAAATGGATTATGGCGTACTGGGAAACCATTAGTTCTGCTCATAGTTGAACGGACAGAGCCAAATGCACTGTCCATCGCCAAAATTTTAAGTGCACCTCTAGTGTCCATTTGATTGGAGTGAAAATATTGCTTGATAAACTCGTATTAATTAATAATAAAACGTATTATACCAGAGTAGTTTTTATTATTCGTTATTTAATATTTGTTGTGAATTCATTTAGTGAATTTGAATTCTACAGCTACGTTCTGGTTTAAAGAAGATGCGCTTAAATATCAATATAGAAGTAGGACTAAGTGCTGAATTGTAATTTAGAATCGCTGTTGAAGAGGTCCTTCTGTATAAAATCCTTTTTAAGGTTGGGCATTCCAAGCAGACTTGTTGTTGCAAACCCCTGTGAGTCAGAGCTGAATGTGTGGTGCTAGAAATATAGGCATTGCCCATTACGTCATTGTAACACTGACGTGCAATACAATCCGCTCTGGGTCAGCAGAAGCACGCAAAATCACAAGCGCAGAATCAGTAAATTGTTTATTGATGCAACTGGCTGAGAGTGACTCGTGGAGGTTTCAAGGAAGATATATGAACTTCTGAAGTATTACATATGTATTGGAGTGAGTTCGTGTTGACAAGTTCCGGCTATCGATTTAAGAGTAATTTGTTACATTTTTGAAATTGACAGGTTGGAGACATGAAATTATTAAACACTGTATTATTATTTGTTTATATTGCAGAAATACTGTACTCATGCAATATAATTGAATTATAGAAAGATGTCCAAAAGTCAAATTATTATTGTGTGTAAACAAATATGTAATATTATAATGTTATAATATATGAAGATATTATTATTTTACAAAGTATTTACAACACAAAATATTACCAGTTTAGGGTAGTGTGAAATATAAGTCAATTCGGGAGTACTCAGAAAGAGTGTATAAGGATTCAGGAAGAACAATGAAGAGAATCTACCTATAATGATAGATAAAGACGACTTGACCGTTGCAGGGTGCTCCAGCGGAAAACAGGTGTTTAGAAAAAGTGTTAGTGGAGGTCTGAACAAGTGAAATTTAACTTCGCTTCATGAAGAGCTCCTGAGAGTGCCGATTTTTCTATTTGATTGTGATTTTCCCCTTCCTCCTTTTTCTTTTTTCAGGCCTGGCCGGCGCTGAGGCCGGAGGCCACGGTAATGGGCACACTGTTATAAGATCGTTTTCGAAAAACCTGGGAATGCGATTATCGCCAACCCAACCGGTGGTAAGTACTGTTAGAATAACCTGCCTGCTGGCGTGGCTCACCTCGCATCTCCCAGGCTTCAGCTGCAGTCTTATAAACATTGGTCTGGATGGTGGGCGACCAGTACCGCGTGGCGCCGAGAAGGTTTTCGGCGGCTGATTTCCGTCGTATTGCGGAGTGGTTCAAGTGCTCAAAGTACTGCGGAAAAGAGCTAGCAGGTCGTTCCAGGGTAGACACTCAGGCTCCTGGGACGCCAGAGTCTGTCCGGGTTCTGGATCGGTGCTGCTCTGTTCTCTCCTGTGGAGAGGTGCTCTTGGCCTGACCCGACCGATCATGATCTGGATCTGGCTGAGCGCAAAGCAAAGGTAAACAGGTTCACTGGGAGGTCTGACCAGACAACGGGCCACGACCAAGTCGAGCACGGGATCACCCGGTCCGCGCCGCTTTCCGCCTAGTTCCTCCGATCTGCTCCGGAACCGCGTGGCGTGGGCTTCTTTTCACCCTCGGCGGTTCCTTCTGCTTCCGTCTTCCTGGGCCCGGTCTTCTGAACCCGGCAGTCTCTGCCTTGCCCCCGGCGTCATATTTCGCGCAACTTCAGCTTCTTGCCGATCGGTTGCCGCGGTTGTGCCCGCTTTGGACGACAGCTTCTGGCTTCGGTTCAATCCCTGGGTCCGGGTTCGCCTGGGTCGGCTTCTGGTTTGCTCATCTGGGCCTTGGTCTGGTATTTCGCTGAATCTGCTTCCCTTGGTTCCGGTTGACTTGGCGCGGGGTCATCTTGGTCTCGGTTGCGGCATGCGTGTGGTTTTGGGCTGGGCTGCCTCTCACGTGTCCGTCTAGGCGTTCGCTCGTGTTTCCGTGGCTGTCGTCGGTGGTGGGTGAAGGTTTGACTTCTTACAGCAACCGTGGAATGTCGGGGTAGTTTGGAGCATTTTAAATTTCGTGGAGGAGTTGTATGGTAGTGGCGTCGCATGTGCGTCAGTTTCAATGGATTATTTCATCGGAATTTAAGCGCTGATGGTGCAGGGGCCTCATTTGAGTGGGATTTGTTGTGGCATCATTTGATTTAAAGGAGAGAAGTGGTTACATGAAACGAGTTTATTTAACATTTTTTAATTTGATAACGAATCGCTACTAAATTGTCCCACTCTATATGAAATCAAATAAAATAAATCATTGCCTCAACGGCTGAATAAGGTTGCGCTAACAACAATTTCATCTTTATATATAATAGTACTCTCGGCCGCATGGTGGCAGCTCGTAAAACACACATGAATTCACGCATTATTCCTTAAATCCATCCGTCAACCAAGGCAGTTACCAAGAGTGACCATAAACAAGGAAATATTGAAACAACGCATCGAGACGACCAGAAGTCACAGAGATTTCTTTCAAGCGGCAACTGGAAGTTCTTTTCAATATTTTAGACTTTAAGACAGCGAAGACAACACGAAGATGGAACTGAATCAACTAAAATTGGATTGAGGCAATAAGACCAGCGATTATGATGTTAAGAAGAGCACGATCGGCTTTGGTAAGCAGCAGGGCCGGCTGAACCGGATCGATCTCAAAGCTTGGCCCAGAAATTTGCAGCTGAGTCTGGAGCGAAGTATTCGACAACGGACTGGCTGCTTCGAATGAAAACATAACGAGAGCCTGCATTTAGGCCTTACGTCTGGATTCGAAACAGATTTACAAGCAAGCTAGACAAAACAAACGAAACTAAACACGGCAGTGAAATATGTTTGTTACTATAATATATAAATACCAACGCGAGAAGGAGCGCTCGAACCGGGTAACAGCTAAACGTTACATTAACTGGATGCGTTTACACTACTAAATTTAAACATTCAAAGACTGTTCGCTTATAACATAAATAGACCGACATAATATAATTATTCACTCCATAAAATGTAACAATTCCCCACCTAGATGCCTCTTAAATACGTATCTGCTGCATACAACGCCGTAATTTAAAATATATTCTTAGTTAAATCGGTTACAGTTGCATTTGAAGAATATTTAGCTCTACTTCCTTTACATTTTAAATACAACAGGTACAACTACGAGTCAGCAAGCGTATTGATCTGTACAAAGATGTCATTTAAATAATATTCAATAATACATGAACATAGTTTCTTCAACCCGCATTTGAATGTGTGTGTTTAAAGCTGTCGAATTCGAAGCGACAGCGGAGGGGCGCTCTCACCTGGACGTGAATACGACCAGAACGAGTTCTATTCTTTATATAAGCGCGCGCAGCGCCTTTCAAATTTTTCAATTGTTTGCCTAAATTGAACACAGCAAAACTATATCCTTAAATTCAACAATTCAAGACAAAAATCACTTATTTCCTCAAAATTTACCTAAAGTTCATTCATTCTAGATTCATGCCAGCTCTTCAAATTTCACAAATTCAGATTATCGTAAGATTCAATTTGATTCAAAGGGAGAAATGTTCTGTTCTGTCTCATTTCTTTGATTCTTTCTGTTTTAGGTACGCCGGCTGCGGATAACTTAGAACGCTGGACAAGCAACACGTCCTTTCTGCTCCTTAGATTTAGTTTAAACCAGTACAATTAATAAGCCTTTAGAATTTGTTAAACAAAGTAGCTGCTACTGAATAAGTTACTACAGCCAAATAAAATACCTGAGGAGTGGTTTCGATGCCATATTAGATCTAAAATTAAAGTAACCATAAATTCATATTTGAGTGGTTTAATTAATTCATAACTCTGGAAAATGGATTTGGCACCGGAAAACTATTAGTTCTGCTCATAGTTGAACGGACAGATAAATGCACTGTCCACTAAAATTTTAAGTGCACCTTCTAGTGTCCATTTGATTGAGTGAAAATATTGCTTGATAAAACTCGTATTAATTAATAAAACGCATTATACTAGAGTAGTTTTTTATTATTCGCTATTTAATATTTGTTGTGAATTCATTTAGTGAAATTTGGAATTCTACAGCTTACGTTCTGGTTTAAAGAAGATGCGTTTAAATATCAATATAGAAGTAGGACTAAGTGCTGAATTGTAATTTAGAATCGCTGTTGAAGAGGTCCTTCTGTATAAATCCTTTTAAGGCTGGCATTCAAGTAGACTTGTTGTTGCAAACTCGTGAGTCAGAGCTGAATGTGTGGAAGCTAGAAATATATAATAATGGCATTACGTCATTGTAACACTGACGTAATACAATCCACTCTTAAGTCACAGCAGAAGCACGCAAAAATCACAGTGCTAGAATCAGTACAAATTGTTTTATTGATGCAATCATTGAGAGTGACTCGTGGAGGTTTCAAGGATATATATAGAACTTGGAAGTATTAATATATGTATTGAGTGAGTTCAAAGACACGCAAGTCTCCGGCTATCGATTTAAGAGTAATTTGTTACATTTTGAAATTGGAGCAGGTTGAGACATGAAATTTATTAAACACTGTATTATTATTTGTTTATATTGCAGAAATACTGTACTCATGCAATATAATTGAATTATAGAAAGATGTCCAAAAAGTCAACTATTATGTGTAAACAAATATGAATATTATAAATGTTACAATATGAAGATATTACTATTTTACAAAGTATTTACAACATCAAAATATTACCAGTTTAGGTAGTGTGAAATACAAGTCAATCCGGAGTACTCCAGAAAAAGAGTGTATAAGTGACTTTGGAAGAACAATGAAGAGAATTCACTCATAATGATAGATAAAGACGACTTTGACTGTTGCAGGGTGCTCCTTGGGAAAACAGGTGTTTAGGAAAAGTGTTAGTGGAGGTCTGAACAAGAGGAAATTAACTTCGCCTAAGAAGAGCTCCTGAGAGTGCCGATTTTTTCGCATTTGATTGTGATTTTCCTTTCCTCCTTTTTTCTTTTTCCTGCAGCCCGGCGGCGTTGAGGCCGGTGGCTACGGTAATGGGTCCACATAAGACTCATTCAAAACCTGGGAATGCGATTCTCGCCAACCCAACCGGTAGGCACGGTTAGGTAGGCGAATAACTCTGTTCGCGGGCGCGCTCACTCGCATTCTCCCAGGTTTGAAGGTAGTCTTACAACATTGGTCTGGATGGTGGGCGACCAGTACTGCGGCGCCGAGAAGGTTTTTCGGCGGCTGATTTCGTCGGCTGCGGAGAGTGGTTCGCGTTCGTGCGAATTAGCGTGAAAAGAGCCGTGTCGTTCCAGGGAGTAGACTGAAGGCTCTGGACGTCAGAGTCTGTCCGGCCCTGGATCGGTGCTGCTCTGTTCTTCCTCGTGGAGAGGTGCTCTTGGCCTGACCTGACCTGGATCATGATCTGATCTGGCTTGGAGCGCAAAGCAAAGGTAAAACAAAGTTCACTGGGAGGTCTGGACCAGACAACGTGGCCGACCAAGTCGAAAGCACGGGATCACTGCGGGTCCGGCGTCGCTTCCGCCGTTCTCCGATTCGTTCGGAACTGCGCGGCGTGGCTTCTTCACCTCTGCGTCTTCTTCGCTTCCGTCTTCCCAAACCTCGGTCTCTGAACCTGGCAGCGTCTGCCTGTCTCCTCGGCGTCATATTTCGCGCAACTTCAGCTTTCTTGCCGATCGGTTTGCCGCGGTTGTGCCTGCTGGGACGACAGCTTGCTCGGTTCAATCCCTGGGTCCGTTCGCCTGGAGTCGGCTTCTGGTTTTGCTCATCTGGGCCTTGGTCTGGTATTTCGCTGAATCTGCTTCCCTTGGTTCCGGTTGACTTGGCGCGGGGTCATCTTGGTCTCGGTTGCGGCATGCGTGTGGTTTTGGGCTGGGCTGCCTCTCACGTGTCCGTCTAGGCGTTCGCTCGTGTTTCCGTGGATGTCGTCGGTGGTGGGTGAAGGTTTGACTTCTTACAGCAACCGTGGAATGTCGGGGTAGTTTGGAGCATTTTAAATTTCGTGGAGGAGTTGTATGGTAGTGGCGTCGCATGTGCGTCAGTTTCAATGGATTATTTCATCGGAATTTAAGCGCTGATGGTGCAGGGGCCTCATTTGAGTGGGATTTGTTGTGGCATCATTTGATTTAAAGGAGAGAAGTGGTTACATGAAACGAGTTTATTTAACATTTTTTAATTTGATAACGAATCGCTACTAAATTGTCCCACTCTATATGAAATCAAATAAAATAAATCATTGCCTCAACGGCTGAATAAGGTTGCGCTAACAACAATTTCATCTTTATATATAATAGTACTCTCGGCCGCATGGTGGCAGGTAGGTAGGTAGGTAGGTAGGTAGGTAGGTAGGTAGGTAGGTAGGTAGGTAGGTAGGTAGGTAGGTAGGTAGGTAGGTGGTAGGTAGGTAGGTAGGTAGGTAGGTAGGTAGGTAGGTAGGTAGGTAGGTAGGTAGGTAGGTAGGTAGGTAGG